>JAHWFO010031644.1:681042-717579 GCA_023313115.1 Rhysida immarginata
ATGCAGTTGTTTTCCATGTAATCGACGTAGTCTCTTGCTTGGAACGCCCTTGGATGGCCGATTGTAAAACGGTCCATGTCGTTCAACTGACAGTCTCCCGTTTCCGGTTCATAATTTACGGATCGGCATCGGAAATCTTGTTCTAAAAGGCAAAGCTGTGCGCATGCATGCCGACTAACCACGCGTCGGTGTTTCCTCCCATAACCAACTAATTCGTGACCTGGTACTCGCTCCATGATCCATTCGTTTCCCTGACAGTGACGGACGCCTGTGGAAAATAATAAGAGATAATAAAAGATTAAGTCTATAAATAATATACATTGTATTTGGAAATAACTGTAGACTCGAACAAAAATTGCAAATCAACCAAAAAATTATTAGCTGGTCATAGAACGTACGATTGCACGAAGAATGTTTACTGATCGAAAAAAAAAAGTTTCCCCTGATGAAATCAATTTTTAAAAATCTCATTGGGCTGAATAAGAACATGTCAGATATTTAGCTCAAGTTTCATAGTCATCCTCCAACTTTTACATACATACCCCTTTTTGAACTATGTCTTCGAGACGAAGCCTAATATGACCATTTTACAACACAATTCCTCTGTCAATCTTTGAAAAGAAGTCACGATATTCGCTCGCAGTTGCATTACATTTTTTGGGTTATTGCTATATATTTTTTCTTTCAGATGCCTTTACAAGGAGAAGTAAGGATTGATTTCGGGGCTGTCTTGCGGATACATACTGTGAACTTTCCGAATATCGATGGGACAGCACACAAAGCTCAAATGTTCATGCAGGAATTCAGAACAACGTTTGCCGTATGAGAACGAGCTCCGTGTTGCTTGAAATATTGTCTCCAATGGGGAATATTTTTCAGGGTATTAAAATTTATTCCAGATCCCAACAGGATAAATCCCAGCCCGCTTTACTCTGGAAAGCCTTCGTGCTGTTCAAACTCTTGCTTTAAGAGTTTAACCATGTATAATATCAGACAACTTGAGCAGGACTTGCTGGCCAAATCTTCGCCATATAGCGGCATGTATCGCGGCCAGAGGAGGTTCTACAAAGAGCTAATCTGTATGCAACCTTTACTTTGCAGTTGTTAGTCATTAAATATTCTATGAAGTTCACATTTTAATCATTTCATTTATTGAAATGTATATTACACGTGATTAATTTCATTACAATCGGATGCTTTTTTTCATTGAGCTGGACGGCATGATGATTAATATAACTTAAACATTCCAAGTTTTTTTTTATCAAATATTAAGAACTTGTGAAATACATTCAGTTATATATAAACTATATAAAGCTTAAATTCGGTTAGGTTAGTATTGAAGTAGTATTAAAACAAGTTTTTCCTTTATTTCTTTTGAAACCTCCTCAAGAAGACAAATATAAAAAAGACAGTCATTAGAGAATTCCACATCGCGCAAACTAAATTAATTTAGATCTTGCTTTCGCAAGATTTCTCTTTGAATTACCGCACTCCTGCTGTGGTTACTGTGTGTTCTGGTAATCTAAATCTTGAATTGGTTAAAATGAAGCTCATAAATACCACATTAAATTACTTCGTTTTAACATATGTTTTGTTCGTATAATGGAGGTAATTTCTTCATTTGAGAAAAAAAATGGTCTTCATTGTTAATATCTCCTCTTAGCATTCAGGGCGCATAACACCGCTTTGCTTAATTCTCATTCCTCGTTAGAGAAGCGTTGCCACTCTTTTCACGATGACAAATGCAATCTAGTTGACAAGTGGAAGCTGTTCACCGTAATCTCCAAGAAGAAAAGAATGAGAGGGGGAGTGAAAGAAAGAGAGAGAGAGAGAAAGAAAGAAAGATATTAAGAATAAAGAAGAAAAGATAAAAGAAGAAGAAAAAAACTTCGTCTGAAACTTTTCGCTAATTACCAGTGTGTTCTACAAGATAGTTCGCTTCTCGTACGGTGGTCGTACAGGTAGGAGACGCTCTCATTAATCTTCGAAGAGGACGGGGGAGAGGAGTTTATCGGGTGTGTCGTGAACTCCATTAATAAGACTGGCAGGCAGGTGGTTTTCACTAAAAGCACCGCAAGACCCTCGTGAAAAAGGTGCTGCTTTCACTTTTCAAAAGAGGAACGCCTAATGGTTCTTTCAAGTTCACTGTAAATTGACTTGGCCCCGGGTTTTAATCTATTAAAGGTGGAATGTTCTCTTCGGCAACAGTTGTTAGGTAGAAAATTAAATATTAGAAGGGAGACTTTAGAAAAAGAGAATGAGGTTATGTTTGTAATCATTAATGTTTACTTAAAAGTTAATCAACTGTATATTAAGGGGTGAAAAGAGCGCGATACAACAAGGATTGCAATTGACTTGGAAATTGGAAGATATTAAGTCGTCACTTGTTTAACAAGGATTGCGAGATCGATAAGTTTAATTAAAAATTTAACGCTGTAGAAGATATTTGACTTAAATATTTGACTCTGATATTAATGAAAATTTCAAAGCAATCTACCCTATTTTTTTTGTGGTCAATTAGTGCTTGGGAAGTTTAACACGAGAAGTAGTTTCAAATTTGGAATACTCTCTTAAGAAATGCTGCATTCTTCCTATTGTCTAATTGTTGTTTTTGTTTACCCCATTAAAATAATAAAATTTTGTTTTCAGATGAAGATTAAATGTGCTGTAAGGATTAAGCATTAAACCATGTAAATCGCTTTTATTTCCATGAGAATAGAAGCAGCGTGTTTCAAATTAACGCTTTTACTTTCTTATTCTTAATCTTCATTTCAAAGTCGGTGCTTATTCAAAACTCCCTTCAGACTGGACTAATGAGTTAGGACTTTATCTTTTTTGTTGCAGAAAAATATTTTGAATTAATTTCTGTATCCATAAAAGATGGTGCATCTGCCCCAGTTATTACGAAATATAACAATGTGACAATAGCACTAGAATATGAATTATATTGAAATATCGTCTTATTTTCAATTATCAATTGCAATATGAATTCTATATTCCCGTTTGTTCTGCACTTTCATTGCTGATTACGAATATCGCATCCAAATTTCTGTGGGACTAAAAGTTCCCGAGATATCGGCCAAAAATAGAATTTCCGAAATAAGTTATATCTCGAAAATTATGAGTCACAGTAAAATGTAACCAAAGTAGTTTAATAGTACACATAAAATTCGTTAGATGTACCTGGTTACAAAATTTTTACCTGGTTAGATTTATCCTGTAACCCTTAAAAAAACAAATAAATAAATAAAAAAATAAATAAAAATAAAGAAAATAAAATTAATAGACCTTTGAATTGACCAGTGCTTAATATTCCGACGGATACTATCGAAAAATCATAAATATCGATAATCGATATTCAGTATTTCTATATATAACGGCAGATACCGATGTGATTCTTATATGTGCAAATAGTAGATACTCAGTAATCAACATTAATTTTTTAAAAAAAATTCAAAATTGGATCAATCGTTACGGATTGGATATACAACCGGATGATATGAACTGCAATATTCACTCCTTATTCAATATGGAACTTAAAGCAGTGATCCTAGATATTCAATACGGATCCTAGATTTTTTTAAATTTCTACCGTGTGTCTCAAAAGTCGCGTGCCAAGTGGATTAATATGTTGCTTTGATTTTGTAGGGGAAATAGTGAAGTAGAGGAATAATGCTGACACTGGAACAACGTATACAGCTGATACTTCTTTGTGGATATCACCACAGAACATCTCGAGAAGCTGCAGACGAATTTCATCGCCGGAACCTTGATATTCCCAAGCCCACCAGCTACACTTTTACGCGTGACAGAAGAAAATTTGCATCGTCTGACAAGGGGACATTACGACCTCGGAATTTTAGTTTAATACTAACTAAACGAGACTTCGTGTAGTTGTAGTGTACCTTTAGGATGTTAATATACTTAAATGTTAAGGCGCACTATTCAGCCAATTTTGAAAAAAGACTGTTTAAAGTTTCGAGCACCATCTTTTTTCAAAATTGGCTGAATAGTGCGCCTTAATATTTAAGTATATTAACATCCTAAAGGTACACTACAACTACACGAAGTCTCGTATTAAACTAAAATTCCGAGGTCGTAATGTTCCCTTGTGAGACATTGTCTTCGAGTACATGGTGCACATTTTGAACATGAACGATAAGCTTGCGAAACCGTGTGAACATAAAGCCAACATTCATAAACTTTTCATATGGTACGCGACTTTTGAGACACACGGTATATAGTTCATACATAAATATTCTGTTTTTATGGTTTTACGCTTTATTCTTACGCACCCACTTATATACCCTTACACTTACACCCAATCACAAACTTGATTAATCTTACACATTCACTTATGCATCGCACTCAAACATACTCACCCAAACATGCTATAGAACACATTTACCCATTCAAATTTTTTCACATTTAAATTACTCAAAAACTTTTTAAGTTCGTTTTGGTAATGATAACTTACTCATTCTCATCTGCTTTTAAAATGAATTAGACTTTTACTACATTAGTATCTCTTTTGATGCATAAAAAAAAAAGTTTAACTTAACTCATCAGAAATGACGTATCTGTCCAGTCGTTACGAAACGAAATATAACAAATGAATTGTTTTTGAAATGCCGTCTTATTTCAAGCCTTTCTTCATTTTGTAACAGTTTCTTATTACAAATACATGAAGTTATTTCAGAAACCGCTATTCAATTTCGCGAATCCCAGTTTTGTTTTTAAACGGACCATTTGTTTGCGTGATCATGAGTTTTGCACTCGGTTGTTTGCCTAAATTTTAAATTTTATTATGTTTTTAGATCCTCTGTGGAATAATGGAATAACAACATAGTTTCAGACAAAGTCCTTATTGAGAGAGATGGATACTTTACAATACATGATTTTATACCAGACTTCTTCAGGTTCTGATAATAGTAAAGAAGCTGCTTTTGAAATAAAGATGTTGTTTACAACGAATTTGATGTGCAACAATGAGAAATTAGCAAACAATAGTTGCCGAGGAAAATAAGATACAATCAATGGGTAAACGCCAAGATCTGAGATGGATGATAGAATTAGGAAACATCGAAGTTTGTTTGGGTATTTAGTAATACGCCATAAGTCTTGTGTAGAAAAGAATGCTTTATTGATTACGATGTTTTCTAAACTACGGTATATTGATGCTACAAAAGTCCTTATTGTTTTGCTTGAAGTGGAACTTCCAACTTTCATTTGATTTATACGGCTGAACTAGGAATGTAGCCCCCGCATTTGACTTTGGCTTTTGCTGTATATTATACTTCTATATTATTAAAAGAAGCCATTTTTATAAAAAGTTATACAAATATTAAAATAAGATTTATTGCCTTTTAGCAGGGCTAGTTATAAAAATGTATTACGTATTAATATTTTTAAGGAAAATAATCATAAATATTTTTTTTCTCAAAGCCAGTGCACATTTTCTTAAGATTTATTAAGTTAGTATCGTAATTAAGAAGCGACGATACTTAGATGGTGTTTAAACTTGGCTGTGAAAGTATCAGAAACCGCCTACGCCGTGCTAATCTTGCTTTATCGGTTTTTGTCTTATCCCCTGGCTCTACCGAAATCCGTTCAGTCGAAAACGGGGTTAATGTCCCCCCAAGAAGCCTTAGCTATTAGCGGTGGTGGGCACACATACACAGGCAGGTAGCCAGTGCGGAACTAATGGCTCCTGGGCCTCGTTGTCTTGTCTCGTTTCTTATCTCTTCTCAAACAAGAACTGAAACAGTGAGCGACTTCCAGAGGGAAAGTGAAAGACGGAATTCAGGAGGAGAATTTCTTTTTTTTCTTTTTGTCTGAGGATGGGGAAGGGAAAAAAAGTAGTTTTCAGTGTTTTTTTGTGGTTGTTGTCTATCATTATTTATCCTTAATCCAGAGTTAAGGTCAGGTTCAAAATATCTACGAAAGACTTGAAGGGAAATAGCCAGTTGGTCGATTTATGCAAATAAATTTTTTGCTAATAGCGTTTGAAGTAAATAAAGGTGCGAATTTAAATTTTTAGCCGGCGAATCTTCTAAATAAGATTGGACATTAAGCTCATTCCAATCAGCGTAGAGCCTCTATGAAATCTTAAGCTCTTCTCAATTATGAATATCAAAAAATAATAATAATTTACACGAACTATTTTGAAATCATTTTTCCGAGAAAGTGAAATAATTTTTCTAAGATTGAATTTCAGATAATAAATATTAATGTTAATAGCAACATCAGTTTAATTTCAGTTTTAAGTCGAATAAAAATTTATTATCTATCGTACCTAGGTAATAGCGCACATATAAGGTCCTCACCTTCATAATACTTAATAATATCGAATTATTAAAACACAAAAGCACATAGTGTACAAGAAAAGTTTTCCGCTTAGAAAAGTTTTTGCTGTTTGAATGGGTGAGAAATCGGATTAAGTGAACGTCTTTTATTGTGAGGAAATTTTATGGTTTTTTATAAAGAATCTTCTGACCAAGGCGTTAAACGACCAGAAAAAGTGATGAAACGGGCTATTAAAACTTCTTTTGTTGTTGTATCTGGTCATTTGTGGAGTTTTTCTTCCCTTTTTTTAATTTAAACTTTTTAAATTTAAAGCCTTTTCGCAGAAAGTGAACGCTTCCTGCACATTTGACACAAGGTAGGGAGAAAGAAAGAAAGGAAAATTTGTTGCAGGTAATGCTTAAGAAGTTAACCGGAAACATTTGCTAAGAACAACAGCAACAACGAAATCGGAGGTGGGTTGTTTACAGAAACACGGGGCGTGTTCACTATAGGCGAGATTTGAAATTAAATAGGATTAAAATACCTTTCTATTTACTGTTTCCAGAATTCTCTAAAATAAAATCGCCTCAGTTTTCATTAAATTTATATAGTGAAACTATATATAAATAAAAGAATTTCATCTAAGACTGGCATTATCTCATATAACGTCGGCAAAGAAATGGACAGACATCGGTCTTAAAGAATGTGGAAACATTGCATATATTTAAATGCAATCCCGCTAAGTCTAATGCAATCCGCTACATGCAAATTAGAGGGGAGGAAAATCGTCTTAAAAGGATGTGCATGAATATAAAGTCTAGAATTAGTAAGAAAATGCGTTCTGTACATATTCCTTCAAATTTTTCTTGAGCTTGTAACCACTTTCTTAAGAGGTCGGAAGTGATTCTTTACCTAGATATTAGAGCTGAAGGACGACCATGAATTTCCTATTACAAAGTCTTTGTTACGAAGTCTTTTTACGTACGTGACATTGCAGATTAGTGAAATGGTCTTTCTTTTTTTTTTGCAATGTCTTGTAATTTTGAAAATTTAGTTTGAATTTCAATTCGCTTTCATATTATCCTTCTAAAACAATAATAGTCATAAAACAAATGAATATTCTGGAAACAATTAATAGATGGATAATGAATTCTAAAATTATATGGCCGATAAGTTTCTCCTGGTAATTGGTATGTTTCATAGGTGGGGAGCTGGAAAGTATGTGATCCCTTCTTCATGCCATTTTTCTGGATCCGCTATTGTATTATTTGCTTGATAATCGTAGACTCAATATGTTCTCAGTGGTATTTGTAATGGTAGCTTAACTTTTATTTTTCAGTGCGCGATAATGAAATAGAACAGCCAGCAATTTCAAATGGTAAAAAAAAAACATTTCTTATTCGGAGATATTAGTTCTCATTATTCAATAAAATGCTAAAGACTAATATGTAGAATTGATATGTACCTTTGAGGCAGACTTTTTGGGCGTAAAGTGTAAAGACGGGAAATTGAGAGATGGTTAACGCGCCAGGTTGATGGTCGGCGTGGGAGGTGAATAGCACGCAGAGTCCCGTCTCGTAGTTGACAGCCACACAGCTGGAGTTTCGGCGACAGGTACGGAGACAATCATCCAGGACGAGCGTCTCGGGTCGGGAGTCGAGCGTCCCCGAAGGTGATGAGAACACGTAGCCAGTGATGAGTTCAAAGGTCACCTCGTCTGGCGTGCACAAATCTTCAAAGAACAAAAGGATAAGACACACTTAGAAATGAAATTGTAATTTTAACACTTTCTAATCGAGTTTTTTTTAGTATGTTTTACAAGTGTTACAAAAGATGTTGTAAATTTAGCTTAAGAATTCAACCCGGAAAACCAGAGAGTGCTGTTTGTTTTTTAATGATCTATATTAGACCGGTTTAAATGGCGCGAATTTTTCTTTAAATTTTAACAAGTTGTCTACATGTTTTGGCCTTGCATATTAACAAGATCGTTGGAAATCAAGTGGAACGTTAGATATCTTCGTAACGGCCAAGGCCGAAGCATGTCAATAACCTGTCAACATGTACTTCTTCTTTATTAGTAAGCTCTGCTTTTCAAAAGTTTATTTCTAAGGACAGTATTATGAAAACTAATTTCAATATTATGGAAATTTTGTTTTCAGGTTTGTTCTGTATTACTAACTTATTACATTCCTTTGAGTATTACATATTTGGTAACTATAAAAGCATAATAGAATGTAATATTATAGGATCTCCGACTACTATTTTAAGTAAATCTATATAAGTCTTTGAAACCTCTTGTGATACCGTCCGCAAAATTTAGATTCATTCTTAATAATATGCTAGCAAAAATATTAATTTAATTAAATCTTTAAAGGAAATTTGCACAAAGAAACTTAAAAGAGTAACATATCTTACAGATTATTATTTATCCTAGCAATTGAAACCTTTCTTGAAAAGAAATGTTAAAAAATGTTTATTTACCTGATGATTGCTGAGCGAAAACAATCGTTGAGTAGAATAGTAACGCTGTGCAAATCCAACTTAACTCTATGAGGAGTAACATCATCGAAATTGATCTGAAAGCAATGAACCTATTTTAATAAACTGATAAAAGCGATATATATATATATATATATCACCTTAATTAAACATTGAGTTTGAAAATAACCTAACCATCTAAATGAAGTCTGCAGAAACACGAGATTAGAAGAGCCACGAGTTTTCGGTTCAGAATATGACCACTGCCATGTACATGCCATGCCAGGCAGCAGGCTATGATGCAATGGGGAAGGAAGGTTGTTGTTTGACTTTTTCGCCGACTGAGTGAAAACAAAAGAAGCCGAGAGAACATTTAGCTACTAGAACATCAGTCACTACTTGGTAGGAAAGTCAATTCCATGTCACTATTGTTTGAGGTCATTTTTTGGGTTTTGTTGAACAGAGGGTGGAGGTTGTTTTAATGAGGTCAGGAGACAGAGTTCACCAGATTCGCGTGCATTCGTCTCCCTTTTAATTGCAGAAGGTCAGATAGTGAAAGAGTGAAGAGACAGACGGTGTTTAGTAATTAAACGACCATTGACGAGTCCTAAATAAAGATGGATTTTTTTATGTGTGTATTTTTTATTTTTGCGGAGGCTTCTTGGCGAACATAATCTTATTTACAAATTACGGGAAAAATCTATAGGCGTTTTGCAAATAATTGTATTTTTAAATATTCTCTCCTGCACTTGTGGATTTGTTATGAAAAATTAAGCATTGATCTAATGAAGTTATCGGTATTTTGTGCAAAGTTTTAGGGACTCTTGCAGTAATTATCATCTTTATAGATGCATTTCAAGTCCTCAATCCACAAATTCATAAAATAGATGACCTATGGTCACAATAATCATTAAAGTATACTCTTTAGTCAGAAAGCATCATAGTTTGAATATTTCTTTTTTTTTGTCATTCAGCTTACTAATGACTTAAAAAAATTCATTGTGAAAGATTTTTACTCAAGATTTTTAATTAAATCATTGTCTAAATTTGTCATTGCATCCTGAAAGATCATATTACTTCTTACAATTTTCATATAACTAACCTACTAATTACACATGTCCATACACCTTGTATAATCAAAAACTTATAATAAATCAAATTAAATTAAGAATTCGAATTTCCCGTAAAACTCTCAGAAACTGAAGCTGAAAGTTTGAAACTGGGAAAATAAAATTTCAGCAGCTTAGAATCGAACCAAAATAGATTGAGGCTTAACTTTCTAGATCCATTTTAGTGATGCGGATTTTTTTTTCCTTTTAATTTCGTTTATTAAATGTATTTTACGGAAATTTCTTGGGTAAGCATTTTTATAGGGCTTTTATTTTTGGAAAAAATTTTTGTATTCTTTAGAGGTGTATAAAGAACATTAAGAAAATAACATTAATATTGTTTATTTATTCTTAATTTTATGTGTTGTAGCCATCTTCGTTATATAATCCATAACAGTATAGCTTTCATAACGATGCTTTTGGCATTTCCCTCTTAAACTTGACATAATAAATTCACTGAACATAGAGAAAAGCCGTTAGCTTTAAAGAAGAAGAAAAAAAGTGATTGATGATAATTGGTGTTTATTTTTGGATTTTTATTTAAAATTTCCTTATCATATAGAAGAATCTTTCCCACGTGACTTTTTTTTCCCTCTGAATAAAAATTTAAATATTTCAAAGTCAAGATGCTCATGGAACGAATCTTGAGTTTATTGAACGCAATTTGTATGCGCAACGCTATTTCCTCAGAGAATAGCCCACCCTTATTAAAAATTAAGCTTTTATCCACAAGAGCGTTTTATTATATGCGCAGAGAACCCATGCTAAATGGAAAATCGAGTCCATTAAGTGCCATTCTCTTTTTTTTCTTTTCTTTTAAGAGTTGAAGTGGTTGTGAAGATGTCTGGGTCTCAACGGGCGAAAATCTTGAAACATCGGGGTCAAGAGGTGAGAGTGAGAAGAATGCGGAATTAAGCATTAAAAAGGAATAAAATAAAATGATTCTGCAAAATGAACTGGCAAATAGAAACCGAGACTCTGTAAATTAAATTTCACTTTCCTTTGAAAATTCCTCGCATTTCATTGCAGCTTTTGTTATCACATTGTTGCGTGAAGGAATTGCATCCCGAAATGTTTTGCATAAAAGATTTATGTTTAAAGTTATGTATATGACTCATTCAGGAGGTAGAAAGCTAGCAAATTCGTGATTTATTAACTGACTTAATAAATAAACTAATAACTTAGACTTGCAGTATGGCATTTTAGGATTATGCAGTTTTGTTTGTATTAATAATCTGTTTATGCACAGTTTTTTCTTATTACTTAAAATATTTCAAAAACTACTGTCATATATCTTATTGCTGCTGTTAACTTATTTCAAAATACGTTTCATTTCCAACAGTATCATGATCACAGGCACTAAATAAGTGACGAACAATTTCTGACCGAAAATGGCATAGATTTGAATTTAACTCTTAGATCAGGGATTCCATGCGGCCCGCGAGATTATTTAGAAATACGCGAAAGAGTGGCAGAAATATAACTTGAAATTATTTTTAGGGAAAGACATGGCACTTTATTTAAAATCTTAGAAAAGGTTAAAAAAAAAGTTTGCCCATCCCTGGCTTAGATCTTCTCAATCCCCTCATTGTTACAACAATAACGAGTTCTAAAAGGAAGATTATCAAAACAATCTAATACTTATTTAACTATCTCGCATCGACGTTTTTCTCTTTATAAACATCAATATCGAGAATGCTTATAGAGCGAATCAGTCTGGGAATTCACAAGACTGTTATAGAATCTAAAAGAACGCAGGGTGGTCATTAATTATTCCGCAGATTAAATTTAAGAATAGCAAACGAAACAAAGAATTCATCCAATTTTATTATACCGGGTGGGGTTACTTGAATTCATACTTCATTTTCATTGAAATGGGCAATGGGCTCAAGTAAGACCCAGGAATGGTACATTTCAATTATATGATTATTTTTGTATTTGGTCATTAAATTTAAAAAACACCAAAAATTCCCTGACCTTGAATGAATTATTTTAACCCTTTTATGTCTTTTTAACTAACCCTTAGAAGTCATGAAACATTGTTTTGATTTGGAACTAAGTAACTCCCACCCACCCAGCGTCCAAGTAACATCAAGTTACGGTATCACAAATGGAACACGCTTTCAAATATTTTATTTTATTATACAGGGTGGATACAAAAATAAGGGCCCCCCCCCCCCCCTTATTTTCGTCAGCGAAGCAGATATATCTATTTTGATGAATCCAATGAATAGGAAGTTGTGGGTGATCTATACATGGTACACTTTTCATCATCCCAAATATGGAAATTAGGACACATTCAAATCCTGTCTTAAAAACCGTAACAGATACACGAAAAATTCCAATTGAAGATTTGTTCAGCATGAAATTCCGAACAAAACAAAAAAAAATTTCCAAAATCCGATGAACGGATCACCAACAATCGCATGTTGAATTTATTAGTTACCTCCCCATAACACAGTCAAAATTGTAACAGGTGCTAGTTAGTACTCACAAGTGAGCACGTGTTATGATGTTGAATGAGTAACTCGGAAACTTCTCGTTGGAATTCGATTAAATTTTAACGGTATACAGAGTCTTATGTACCCTGGTTGCCGCCCCCCCCCAAATTTCATTAATCTAGGCTTTACAGAACCTGAGTTATTAACTTGTTGATCTTGGTGGCGGCATTTTTATTTCTGTTCATATCTCAGTTATCGTTCAAATTCGGACCAATGTTCATATGAAACTTTTTTGCTTAGAATCACCCATACTAACTCCTCTAGAAGTTTGTACAATGAATTCTGAGACGCCCTGTATATTCATTTTTTTGTATTCCGGTTGCCCTAGTACAGCTTAAGAAAAGTATTTAAGGGGAATTCAACTGAATGTTTTCTAAAATATGTATTCATTCATTCCACTTTATTTAAATATAGTGGCAAGGAAAGGACTTTTTCCATATACAAATAGCCAGCGTAATAATAGATCCCTACTATTAAGCTAATTAGTAGGCTCTCTTGTTAAATATGAATTCATGGATTCATATATTGATGAAGGCTACATTGTAACCGAAATGTATACAAATGATGATTTATTAAATTATGCTTTTGTGGACAAGTGGAGCTTCCTTCCTTAACACCTTTATGCTCTATTCATTAATTAATTCAGTTTACACTCTAATTAAATTGATATTGTACGCAGACATCAAGAAATTAAAAAAAAAAAACTGCTTTTCCTAAAATTCTAAAATCGTCGTCTTCTTGCCAATATTTTTTTTTTCCTTTAAAAATTTCAAAGGGAATTAAGATTTTTTTTTCTCTTCCTGGCCAGTATTCGTTTGCTTTATCGCTCCATTAAATCATTAACCAAGACTTAGAAAATTAAATTTTTATGCATAGAAGGTTGTTGTTTTTTCTCTCCTTTTTTTTTTTTGCTTGTTCTTACTATAAATAAGCAAGTAAATTGATTTAAATTATCTTGTCAATGTTAAGAGATAGGCTTGTTAAATTATCTTGGCGATTACATTCAGTACTGCGGTTTTTTATTTTCTTTTCAGAGCCACAAACGTTAGCCTATAAAATAAATTAACTTGAAATCGTTAAATTTGATTTAAGCAGGAAAAAAATTAATTAAAGATATTAAATAGTTTTGAAAATAAGTACTTCTAAAGTATTTCGATTATTATTTGTCGCCAAAGTATATATTTTTTAATATGCTAAAAAATGTAGCGAGTTTATTTCAAAGTTTTCTGATTCAAACAGGTGTAAAAAAAGGAAAGTGAGAGTGAAATAAAAAAAAGTTAAGCTATTAAAGAAAGCACTTCCTCAAAAGAGACGCCGGCCAAAGCATATAAAAGTTTAGGAAAAAAAAATTAAGAAAAGAATGAGAGAAATAGGGGAGAGGACTTCGTCTGGATCCCCGAAATTTTTTCCCTATGCGGGTGCATTCACCCTCTTCTAGCGGAACGGGCACCCCCGCCTCTTCATCCCCTTGTAATAAATAGGCAAAGAAATCACCAGAAGCCATTTTTGTGATACCCCCTTTCCTGTGCCCTTTCCGGAGGGGCGTTATTAAAAAACCCTTAAATATAGGCATCTGTAAAACGAAGTTGGCTCGTAGTCTCTACATGTATTCTTGTCACATCTGAATTACAGGTAGGGAACGTTAAAAGTGGGTGCTTCTTTACTATCATCAAAATTATTATTTATTTTAGTCGCATTCTTCAGAAGGGGTGGAGAAAAATTTCTCGCATTCTTTTGTATATGCTTGCTTGATAATGCGGACTTATAACGCGGTTTGAGAAACTGCTTTTAATTGAGTCAGGTTATATTTTATACATAACTAGCTGACATCCCCGGCATTGCTCGGGCTCTGTCTGATGAAATTTTTCAATGTCTGAATGTTAATATACTGTAAAATGAACACAAGAAAAAGGGTTAGAATTAATACAGTAAAAATTCATATTGAATGATCAAAAATAATTCTTTTTTTACAAAATCCACGTGGAAAATAAATTTCTCCAAGAACTTTTCTCCAAGATGGCGCAGTAGGAAAAGCATCTACCAAATTTCTCCAAGAACTTTACAGCAAAAGCTTGAGCAGTTGCATCCCTAGATATGTTTTTAACATGTCTCCTCAGATTTTAATAATAAAAAGGGAATAATAATTTTTATTAAAAACTTAAGCCTTAAGGCAAGCATTAATTTTCATTAGCCATTAGTGACGCAAACACGACCGGCCGATTGTTGGCAAAAACAAACAAACAACAAGTCTCTTAAACATACAGAATAGACTGTTTTTTTTTTTATCCGCCGGCATATTGTTGGTCCATGGCATATTGTTAGTGACAGACAGACAGCAAAGACCTTGTTAAAAAACAAACAAACAAACCCCAAGCAGTGCTGGATATAAGCACGGCCTTCTAGAAACTACCAGGTTACGTCGTTCTGGTGATGCTCAAAGCCAGCTAGATAAACGGGCCTTGACCAACACCACCTAAACGTAAGGCCTGATAACGGAAACGTCATACATTGTTACTTCACCATTAGTTGACCATTATTGGTAAACCTCGCGGTGGTCACGATTGCACCCTGATTTTTTGACAAGAAATTGTAAACTTCAAGTTCTATTAAATCTCACAATTTTGAGATAAAATATGCTAATGCAATAAAAATTCTACATATACTCTAATCGCTCTATACCCATACCCAGCGAGAGAAAATCCAATCGGGCCTCACACTAACTAGATCCGGTGATTCCTCAAGAATTTTTTTTATGTACAATATAAGATTGGAAATTAAAACAAGCAAGAATATTGGCTTTTTTTAAGAACGCACCTGTTGCCGAAAAAGGAAATTTCCGTTCTTAGCAATGTTTTCTGTTTTCGTGAAATATGAAAAAACGAACTGTTGTATATCACATTTTTAATTTTGCGTAGTATAGAATACAAATTTTGTATTTATTTAGATAGAATACAAATTTTTTAAGGAGTTACTGTTAACTTATTAATGAGGCCCGTTAACCATAATCAAATTCATCATTGCATTTATTATTATTATTATTATTATTATTATTATTATTTTACTACAAGCCCTAAACATAATTCTAAAGAAACGCATTAACGTCTGCATTCGCTTTTCATTGTCTATAAAAAAGAAACCAGATTAAGATTTGCTTCAAAATCAGTGCTTCTATCCTTTGCTTCAGGAACGCATGTTTATTTTCTAAGGTTCCTGACACCGACTTTTTTTTATCCAAACACACTTAACGGAAGAAGAAATTTTTAAATGGTCCTCCAGTAATGACAAGTACTTTAGATGAGTGTTTGTCATATCGCCGGCTTAACACGCTCTTCGTATATTACACTGTCGACGAGTTCCGTTCTTGAAAATTCCCTGTAAATCTTCGTGTTCCCAAGCGAAAACATCCAATGATGTTACACTGGGGTTAATAACGTGCCAAAGAATCGCTTTCACAGGGCTTTTGTGATTTGTTGCCGTCGCCAGAGGTGATTTTTATATACATTTTTTTCCCTTTCTTTCTTCGGCTCTTAATGAATCCCGACGATCATTTTGTTGCAACGTCACGGTTCCATTTCGTTGGTGTTTTCTCCCTGTCAGCTGTTGCGAATCAGAGTTGGGGTGTTCAACGAATGATATAAAATGGCTATCACTTTGAGAAATGCCCCTTTCGAAGGAAGATAAATGATGAGGAAAGTCACTCGGATGGAAAAATACCTCCTTTTGGGGATTTAGTTTTTACTTTTTATTCCCTCCCCCTACTTTCTCTTTCTCTCCCTCCACGCCTCTGTTTTTCTCTTCTTTTTTTTTTTTTTTTTTTTTTTCCCCAAGCGCATCTGATTTCTTTCTTCACAGTTGGTATGCTCTCAGCTGTTGATCTGCTTATTGCCTTCGATTTCCATCTTTAATGGTTCGTTTTAAATTATAGTTTATTGTTGAATGCGTTTTTTCCCGGAATACATAATTTCCAGTTTTTATGAGCTTCAAACTTATAAAATGCATTTCAAAGTGTGAAAATTTGCGCGATTACACAGCACAGCGCATAAATCAAAATATATCTAAAGTTAAAAAAAACATGAGAATTGTTGAAAACTAAAGAATAAACGAGTTTTCTTATAAAGACAACTAATTTATGATTTATGTTGGAGTACCGTATTTCTTGCACCTACTTATTTCATTTTATTTTTAATTGAATGTGAATCTAATTTTAAAATACAGAAAAAAGATGAAACAATTTTAAAATTTAAAAAAAGATGAAACATTAAAATAAAATTTTAATATGCCTAATTTTTTAGAGCGTATGTAAATTTTTTCCATAAAATATTTCGTAGAAAGTTTTTAGTAAGAAATCTTCCAGTCTATTTAATTAAAAATAACGGACAGATTTTGGCGGGAAATGCCTGTTTAACTATGAGTGTCCTTCAAAAGAGAGCAAAAATTAATTCCAAACACTCGTGATTTGCAATTTCATGATCTTGCTCATTGAATTAAGATTAATATTAACATCGTAATGAGACTGTGCTACAATTTAAATTTTTGAATTGTATAATCAATCCGATTTCTATTCAGAAGAGTGGTTTCTATTATTCAACAGAACTTTTCTTGCGTGGAATAAATATTTAGGTATTCCTGTTGTCCTATGTCTGTCAGGAGTAGTCGTTGAAAGAATAAAAAGGGGATTACTGGTTCTTGACTTTTCATATATTCATAAAGGAAATATCTTATTAAACTCTTAACCATAAGAGCCAGTAATAATTTATAACGATCCATTTATAATCGAGGACTTTCTAATTGTAGACATACGAGGAGTTCCGCATCCACTTTTTTCCTCTTTCACCTTTCACTTAATTCCTTCTTTATGAGGTTGGTACACTATTAATTGCACCAAATGAATCTTTATTAATATAAGAGATAAAAGATGAATAATAACTGAAGCGATGAAGATGAAAAAAAGAAGGAAATAAAAGCTCGTGGAAGATGGTGGATTCATTCAAGGTCAAAAGCAATACTCGTATGCATTTGCTGAGTCTGAAGAAGAAGAAGAAAAAAAGGTCATGGGTCACTGGACGCATTCTCTGACCCTGATACTAAAGTGGATCAGATTGTCATCAGAAGAAAGGGTTAACGTGGAAATTTGAAAAACGGCAACTTTCACTGTATATTTGATTGGTTACTTTAACTCTGTACAACCAGGACCGGACTAGCACCTTTAGGGGCCCTAAGCACTGCACACCTTCCTCAGTATAAATCCCGTTTTTCTGAGGATTTGGGGGCCCCTATTCACATGCGTAGTCTAACGGGGCCCTAAGTACGTGCTTAGTCTGCTTATGTATAAGTCCAGCGCTGGGTACAACTGTAATAGCCCAGTAATATATTGTAGAAATCGCCTATATCGTCATCGGTTATAACGAAAACATATATGGCTATATTCACATCATCACATGTCTCGAAATTGGGAAAGCAATAAGAATTTATCAAAGGAATTAGATGTGAGCCACTCTACATGATCCGCTACATGATGTCATCGTGACAAAATCAAAGTGAAATTAGAAAACACTAGAAAAGCAGAAAGAAGAGTTTCTCACAAAAAGTACGCAAACGAAACTTCTTGAAAATTAAGGAGGCACTTTTAAAATGGTTCAAAACCCAACGGGCCAACAATGTAATATTCTACAAGCAAGAGCAAAGACTTTGCTAAAATTCACACGAATTTAATTGTTCTTGTGGTTGGATTCAAACATTTGGTAAAAGAAATATGATTGTCTTATTAGTGAGCTGCTCAGTACAGTAGCTTTAACCATACATTATGATGTTTTGCTAGTGGGGTATGCCAACATCGATTATAACGATATATCGATTATACCAATAAAAACCGGTGACCCCCTACGGTGTTTCTATCTATATAGGAAGGTCATATTAACACTGATAGCATCCTTTATCATGTTCAAAATTTTACAGTGAAGACAAATTATAAAAATCGATTCCTGTTTAATCAAGGCCAACAGGCCTATGTGGGTAATCTATTAATGTTTTCAGTTACGTTTAAAAGTATCGTGTAAGAAATGCGAGATGAAATATTGCAGTAGATTGTCCAAAAGAAAATTCTTTCCTTTGATACACTAAGGCATCTTTTCAAAAATTTTTCATTTTTAATTATACAACCTGTGACAATAAAGTTCGGTGAATGACGTCAAATTGCTAACGGTCGTAAGAGTGCACCATCGTCGTATCCTGCCCCAGACAGGTCAAGACATGTTGAAACAAATTTGAGAGAATCAGCGCTGCGAGTGTGTTTATTGTGTTTAAACAGGACATTGAAGAGAGAAGACGTAGTACGCGCGGACATTGAAACCCAAAATGGATCAGCGAACGAAAGAGACTCATGAAATGATGACAACAGTTTACAAAGAAAGTGTTATTACTTTGAAGTGTGTTTATGAGTGGTTTAATCGGTTCCGAGAGGCCGGAACACCGTAGAAGACTCCCCCCGAAGTGGCCAGACATCCAACGTAATGTTACGACCCAACTGAAGGCTATCCCTAAAAACGACTACGCCAGGAGTTTCCAGGACTTGTACAGGCGTTCCCAGAAGTGCATTACCATTGACGGGGATTACTTTGAAGGATAGTAACTGCTGTTTCATGTAAGCGAGCAATCCACTCTCAATATGCCATCATTCACCGAACTTTGTCATAGGTTGTATAAGTACATCCTTGGAGGAGGAGATGAAAAGTTATCGTTACCGAAACGGTAGTTCGTTCAGTTTACTGTATAGATTACATAAGAAAAACCCGCGAACTCCGTTATGGTTAACACTTTCTCGGCTTTGTTTGTCTTATATCTTCAATCTAGAGATTCTAGAGTTAATATATGCCAAGCCCTTTGTTCAGTTATATTGCCTTTAATTAAAGTGCTCTTTCTACCGAAAGGGTTACCATGGAAGCGCTATCCATTCTTGTGTAAAAGATTGAAAGGGTTGGCGTTGCTGTTTTTCTTCGGCGGTCTTCAAAGCACGGAAGCTCTTTCACCACTCGACCGTTATTTTTCATTCCTTTCTTCTACGTTTTTTCCTTTCCTCTTTTCATTATCACTTCAAGAATGCCCGTGACGTCAGGGCATCTCCACCAAACATGGCTGCGACGTGACAGACGAGATATTTCCGGGTTACGAGCAAACGCCGAAACCCTTGGACAGGTGAACGATGCCTTATTTGTCATTGAGCTTTAATGAAGATCATGCAAACAAGAATAAAATCGATGGGCTTTACTGTTTTAGAGAGCACAGGTAGGAGGAACGGGGAGGGGAGGATAGCGGGGAAGGGGTAGGTTGGTTCTGAACCATCAGGTTGACGAGGGGGCTTTGGGGGCATGACGAAGAAGTGAGGGCGTTCAGGGGGTTCGCCTTGACCCGCTAGGAGGGAAGCGACGTGGGAGAAAGTTGAACGAACGCTGATAGACAGATAGGGAAACAAGGTAAAGGAGAAAGAGATGGAGATAAAAGAGTGGAGAAAAAAAATAACAGAGGATTAGCAAAGTGAAATTAAAAATGAGGAAAAATTTTCACTGTGTTTTCGTTCGTCTTTGCCTGACTTAACGAGTTCTGATACTACGTTTCGTTCTCCTGTCGTTGATGGATTTTTTTTTCGATTTTTTTTTTTTAAATGTCGACGGTGTGAGTTTTTCTTTTTTAATTATCCTATAAGGTGAGAGATTAAAACCAGTTTCGCATCTAAATCTGATCTTGAAATTATTATCGCTCGCAATGTATATAAAATGAAATTACAGTTATTATCATCTTGATATACTTTGAAGTCTGCTTTCGTCCATTAATAAGTATCACCCTTCCTGATTAACAAAAAAAAAATCATGATTCTTTTAAAACTCATCTTGACAGCATTGTTTTGTAGCAGTAGTTAGCATAACTAATTACGCTTTTTAAAGTGTGGAGCGAAACAGCTTTAAGACTTAAAAATACAGTCGAGATAGTTGCAAAAGAGTACAGATTAGTTTAAGAATGTATATATTGCTTAAAAAATAGTTATTGCTGTCCTCGTTACTATACAAACGTAGCAAATTTTTAATTTTAAATTGAATTTCAAATTTCAATACTAAAATAAATGCTAGAACCTTAGGAATACAATTAATAATGGATTTTATTAACTCCTAATATTATCAGTATTTATACGTTATTGTAACTCAGTCGGTGCTCTAAAGCATAAATTAAAATAAACATTTCAATTAGCAAATACGGTACGGAAAATATATAACTTATTGTGGCAGGTAAAAAGAGATGCACCAGATAATCTTTTATATCTTTTATTAGCTTTAAAATTTATTTATTTATCGCATTATAAAATTTAATATCGGCAATATATTAATATAGTGAACTCTACAAGGCCGGAAGTCCAATAAGCCGGAACTCGTTAAAGATGGAACTTTTCTTTTTTCTTATTTGGAGATGCTGATTCTCCCTGACGAGTTTTAATGAACTTATTCTATAACGTCACACTTAAATCTCCCGTATAATAAAATTTAAATTAGAAATAGATCAAATTAATTTTCCTGTATTTTAGAAGAATAATTTGATATAAATTTAAGCGTCGATTAAAAAAAAAGAATGGAATTTAGTAGCCTGCAAGTTACCATATATCACAAAACATGTTCGATATCATCGATTTTCTAAGCTGTAATTTTATCATATTATTAAAAAAGGAAATATGACTAATAAATTCATTGAAACAAAATATGGTGCGTTTGGATTATAACTTTTATAATATTAATAAAAATTATAAAGCACTACAATGCTAACCATAAGTAAGGAGAGATTCTAAGGAACGAATCAAGATTCGTCCTTCTCCTCTTGGTCGGTGGTAGTTTGCTTTTTAATGTATTCGTTAATTGTGCAGAGGGGGAATCATTAGGAAAATAAATTAATATCAATGGGACATTCCGTTAGACTCACTATTTCCTGTGATATTTCTTAAACATAATAAAATTTAAAAGCAAAATAAATGTTTCCTTTTACCTGTTGTTTTTTTTTCTTAACACGTGAGCACGTGATGAGCCAAAGATCGAGGGTTCGGAGCTTGTAGATGAGCCCCTCGTCAGGTGGCTGGCTTAGGGGTCAGTGTGGGGTTTCTCTCGTATGCCACGCTCTCCTCGCGCTCTCTTTCACTTTCAAGCAGCACTTCCGGTGCCAAAGTCACTCCCATTGGAGCCCCGAAGATCACGTGGCCTCGCGGACTTTCCTTCTCTTCTCTCCTTCTCTCTCTTTCCTTCTAGCCACAGGTGGTAATGGCAATGAACTTGAAATGCAGCCACCATCATCACCTGTGGGCATGCGCACTCTTCTTGAAGAGCGGTGCTCGAAGAAAGTCGGCAATCAAAGAATATCTATATAAATGGTGATGTGTGAGTGTGTGTATGTAAGTGTGTATGTGTGTGTGTGTTCGTGTGAGTGGCCTAAATCGCGTTTGGAGTCTCTTCGAAGGAGGATGGAAAAGAGCGTGGGAAGGTGAAAGTGGGGGTGGGTCATCCAGGAATGAAAACGGAAACGAAAGCATTTCTTTTTGCTCAATGGAATTGCATGCTTCGTAAAGTAAAGTTAAAAAAACATAATGATAAATAATTAATGGAAGAAAAGGACAGCAATTATGGTCGAAGGAAAGCGACAGATATAGAAGCAGGAACCAAGAAATAGATTATCTGTCAACTCCATTTCTTTAAATTATTCATTCCCATTCAAAATATACGCGTTTACTCAGGCAGCTCTTGACTGAGTGGTAAAAGAAGCATACTGGCTTATTAGGCGAATATAATAATGAACGTCATTTTATGCATTCTTTTAACGAAACCTGATGCTAATTTCTGATGCTTTGAGCATATGCTCTTTGCATTTGAAATTTCATTTCTAAAAATAAATTTAGGGTTACAGCAGTTTCAAAAGGGATAAATGCCGTTTTTATGCGATATTATATTCCCTTAAAAACATTATACACAGAATTGGGAAACTACATGGAATAAACATTCCTATAAAATTCAAAATTTAAACATTATCTGATTTTTTTTTTTTAATTTTGTTTAATAGAAAAAGAAATTGTTTAAAATATTCATAATTTAAGAATACACACAAAATTGAGAATTCAAGAATACTTCGAGTATCAAAGGCTAAAATTTCAAGGTATAAACATTTCTTAACTTGAATTCCAATTAATTTTAATATCTTTCGAAATCTTGAAATTGTTCAAAACTTTCACGTTCTAAGTTTAAAGCACTTATGGTAGAACTTATAAACAATGCCCTAAGACAACTTATTAACTCAATAGGCCCATAAATAAAATTCCTATAAATCCTTTTTTTATTTCTCCTGTAATTCACTCTTAATATCACTGAATTTTTACACTGACACCTGAGTCCGAAGCGGAATCCTGAGGGACCAATAAAAATTTTCCGTTCACACAAGTTTTCCTCCTCGTATAGATTGAAGAGATATATCAGAATAATCGAAACGCTGAATCGGAGAATGTTCACTCGAACAAGTTTCCGCTTTATTTTAAAATATCTTAAATTATAAGTTTTATTATCCCAGTACTTTAAAATTTTTGAGAGGAAAGGCTTTGGCGTTGTTGTTAGAGCTTCCAATGCAGAAGAGATGATGATGAACCTTGAGCCCATTATGATCATAGCGTTAAATTTAGCGTGGAAATTACTTTTGTTAAATGTTTCTTTAAAAAAATTGTAAGTGTACAAAAAAAAATCCCTATTAGGTGTCAGTGAAAGTTACTCAAAAATTTTTTAATTAAAATGAGCAACCAAGGTCCTTAGAAGTAATATTTCAATTAAACGTTTTATTAATTACATAAGTAGCGTAATCGTTGCTGCATTAAGAAAGGCGTAATTTATGTTATTTGGGGATGTAATTACCTAATATAGTGATAATAAGTGTATCATTATTTCAGTTTGTTGAAATTATCAAACTATAAATTAAAGCGGTTTCAAAACTTACTGCTATTTTTCGCAAAGTTGAAAGCAAATAAAACCGTTAAATGGGTAAACTATTTTATTAAATAATAATTTCGTTATAAATAAGCGTACGAACAAAAGAATGCTACACACTAATAAGTGTTTATAAAAAGAGTCGTTTCTGCTGACGTCATGTTAGTTATTTACTAAAAGGTGAAAGTCAAGGATAGTTTTACTGTTTGTTCTTTTGGCTATCAGGTGATTGGCCCGAAATTTCATCTGTTCAAGGTTATCATTAAATCCATCTTACCTTAATATATCAGATGATTTATTATTTATAATAATTTTTAATTTGGTGTTGGATTTTATCGACTTTACGTACCAGATGAATTTTTTTAGTAAGTTTCCAATTGATTTTTTTTTTAGTAAGTTTCCTATAAGTTTGCCCTCTTATAAATGATGAATAGAAAACTGGGTAAAAAGACAAATTAAGTAGTAATTTCTCAAACCTCAATTTCGCTGTATTGGAATCGCGGTGATTTCATATATATGCAAATCTTCACGTTCGAAATTGATTTCAAGAGAAATTTTCAAAGTTCGAACTAACATGCGTAAAAAGTAAACTCTAACAAAATTGGAAATGTGTAATTTATTCAGTTCTCGAGCTATCGTTGAAAAAGAAAACATTTTATTATTGCTGTTTAGATAAATAGGAGTGATTTATACCAATCCATGAGGAGAATTGGCACCAAATAAAAAAAGTAAAATAAAATATGTAATTTATTATGCTATTTAAAAATAAATGCGGGGTGAAATAATTATGTGTATTAATGTCTGATGTTTACAATTTCTGTAGTTTTTTTTTTGTTTCTAATTCGGGAACATGGTTTTAATTTTGAATACAGATGATTTTTGGTTACTCTGATACAGATGATTTTTTGAATGTTGACAAACTCCGTATTTTCAAATTTATTTTAATTGTTGGAAGTTTAGGATTGTAAGTCCAATTCTAAGGCGTCGCTCCAATTTGAACTTCGGATCCACTTACAGTATTAATACTAGTTCACAAGAGAAAATTCATTGAGAGTTTGAATTTAGGATGTATTTTTATATCATTTTGTATGCCTATTATCATTTTTATAACATCCAGTTTCGAGATGTTCTTAGGAGAAATAAGTTTTTGTCAAAGTGTAGTTTATAATCCGAATTAACTGGTGAGCGGGTGCAATGAAATGTTCGGATTATCGAAGTGATCGTTCTTTATATAGCCTTCGCAATGCTCATCGTGCAAATCTTGTCATTGTATGCTGAATGGAAACACCGGTGGAACACTAAAATAGGAAAAAATATAATTAAAATTTCAGTTTCTTTTGAATTTCCTCCACGGTACGCTTTCTGGCTTCCATAATGGCGATAAACACGTTGCCAGATTCGGATTAGCGAAATAGTGAACCATAGGTACCAATTAACCAAGTTCGTATTTTATTTCGAATGTAATCGAATTCTTTAAAATGTCAATTTTACGCACATCTGAATAAGAGACGTAGATTGACGATAGATGTGAGGCTTTGGTAGCTGCGGACAGACTAAAGAATTTCTCAGGCCTTTCGAGATAAATTTTATTTAAATTGGCATGATTCCAGGAGGAGACCAAACAAATGGATTCGGATTATATATATCCTCCTTATATTTTAATACGTTTCCATTTTGAGAAAAATTTCCTCATGAATTTCCGTTATCTTAGGAAAATGACGACAATTTAGTATGCATTTGATGTTACTTTCTTTCAAATAAATGGCTTATGCTATATGCATTCAAGTTGTAAGCTTTTCCCTTTTTTAGTTTTTTCTCAAGAATGTGAGTAGATACAAAAAAATGGTAGACGGTTTTATAGACGGATACAGGCAACTGTGAAAGAGATGACTTCCATCTCTTTCCGTAGGGCTTGTGCACACCTTCCTGAAAATGACGATAGTTTCCGCCAGTTGGGGACCGCGAAAGATTTCCGACGAAAACGAAGCTACGTGCGTGTTAATAGGTCAGGCTATGTTGACACATTCCGCCTTTATATCAGCGATTTCATAGTGGACTCGAAACTCCCAAAGAAGCTTTCACAGCGGCCATGCGATCGTGGTAAAGACGTTGTGAAAAGCGCATACAACAACAGTGTGACTATGTTGAGAAGGGACGATAGTTTTAGTTGTATGATGGGGGTTTTCAGAAATAAATTATGAGATTTTATACATGAATGCATCTCGTAAGCGTGTCATCCTTCAAATGCTCGAATCTGGAATAGCAATAATAATGGGATTTTCTGAATGAGATTATGTTATGAAAGAGATTCACGTAAAACAATTAAGCATTGCATTTTAATTGAAGAGGTGGGCACAGGTAAAAACTCCAACAATGAAGCGAAGGAAAGAGAGAATTTCCTACCAAAAATACATGATAATAAAGTTAATTCGTGCGCGTGGAAAAGGATGGTTGGGTGATAATTACCTTAGGAAGGATCATCAACTGGATTTTCTCAGTCCGATGAACTTTTTTCTTAACCTTCAACGTTTGCGATTTTTCGTGAAGTTCATTGGGTTTTGAAGTAGAAAAGCTCTATTGAGCGCTGCAGCGGATGTTTTTTATCTTTCAAGTAAGGCAGGTGTGATGCTGAGAATAAATTTTCAGGAAGAAGATTTCGGAGTAGTTTCATAGATTTTTTTACGATTTTCTTGTAATATATAGAACTTTCTCTGTGGTTTTTTTTTTTAGCGACAGCTACCATTTGTTTATTAAGTTTTATACCATTGATTATTTATTTTGTAAATTCTGATTCCAAATATGCAGTGTTCAAATCATTTAAAAACCACGTCCAAAAATAAAAAGTTGCCTTGCATACACAGGCAAAATTCGCCAGTAACGGACACAGCAAACAAAATTGTAAAAATAAAAATCTAATTAAAAACAAAAAAAATATTCCTTCGGAGTTTAAAAAAAAAATTCTAATTATTAAAATGGCGATAGAGTTTTTCTTTTTTTTGATTTTGTTTTTATTCTAACTCATTTCAGGGTTGTTGATCCTAGCGTGTCTAAGATGGAAATGTGCCTCAAAATATAGTTTTTTTAATAGTTAACGATAAAAGAAAGAACACGTACAGAATTTTAAAGATACAAGAATTCAGTGTTTTATAGTAAGAACATTTACATGAAAAAAACGGCAATGTTCCATTAATTAAGTCGTCATGAGAGTTATTGTCTTGGGAAGAAGAAACAACCTACGACGACTGGCTAGCTTTGAATAAAAGTAAAGAGATAATTAGTCTAAAAGAAGTTTTCAAACGTTTTCACAAGCTGTTTGAATATACCGCTTTTTTCCTTCGAAAAGTAACTATCTAACAAAGGTTGCTTCTCGATAAAAAAAAGAGAAATTTAGAGCCAGGGCTATTGGATTGTACGAAGAAGCTTCATTGAGAACTAGGTCTATTACTACTTGAATCATTTTACAGGGTCTTTATAATTTAAAGTTCCATTTTGACATGGCCATTAAAAAAAACTACTGGACCAAAAGCTACAATACTTGGTAATATTATACAAGAGGGCATGGGAAGTTCATACCCACCAAAAAAATTTAGTTCAAAAGGTCACCACCAGCATGGAATGGCGCTCTATGCAATATTCGTATACGAAATTAGACACGAAGACGCAGGTTAACAAGTCTTTAATCGTTACTAAAATTAGTTACATGTTGAATGTGGCCTCCACCATTTACTGAAAGCAGGTTTCACCGGATTACTATGTCTAATTTCGTATACGAATATTGCATAGAGCGCCATTCCATGCTGGTGGTGACCTTTTGAATTAATTTTTTTTTGGTGGGTATGAACTTCCCATGCCCTCTTGTATAATATTACCAAGTATTATAGCTTTTGGTCCAGTAGTTTTTTTTTATGGCCATGTCAAAATGGAACTTTAATTATAAAGACCCTGTATATACACCGCAGTTCAATTGGATAGCTATTGTAAACAGTAACATACCAAATATTTGCAAAAATATACGGAAACGCACATTTGAATATCAATGACGTTTGTTTTGGGTCGATTATGAAGGATTTCCATTAACAATTGATCTGGAAGCACTTAATACAATACGAACTGTGAGAATGGATATATTTATGGAGCCCTATGAAAAGATTGTAATGGATGAAGAGTAATTGCTCCATACAATTCAAATTTGTACACCCTTAAGATGATTTCAATATGGATATTACGCATATTTCTTCAGTAGTTTTTTCTCCAAACGAATGTAATCAGGAGAATAAAGAATGGGGATGTTTTTCTTGAGAGTAAGCTCAGTTGATATAAGATGCACGTCAAGGGATTAGAAACTCCCATTAAGAGATCAATTGGAATGCCTTTATACACTGCCCATTCTAAATTTACGAGCATCCTGTCAGTAGATGTGAGGCATTGATTTAATAAAGCCTCAAGGTTTCCATAAGGATACTGGATCATGCTGACATCAATACATTGATTAATTGTGATTGAAAAACGAAAGGATGTATTCCGCGACCTGAAATCGAACCAGGGACCACGAGCATCTGCCTCGCCGCGTCTATCAACTAGGCCACCGCAAGGTTGTCCTTCAATTGCCCTAAAGACTACCTATTAGTCAAAGTGGAAGCCCCATGATAGTGTTAGTCCAGAAAGATGATGAAAAATTCCCAGATTCGATCTCTGGTCTCGAAATTTTTCCTTTACTAATTGACGAAGACTGGCTATAAACCTGCAGGTGCCGGCTGTAAGATCCCATGATGTATTCACCATGAAGATACCTGGATTCACTAAGAGCTTGCAGCGGAGAAATGTTGTTACGTGCCCTTTTGCCTAGTCGTTTGGAGGGATACTTCCTACCCAAAAAAGAAGTCCATACATAAAAAGAATATTAATCCCTAAAAATGTAATGTAAAAAAATGTCTGTTAGCGAATACTTTATTATAGAAATGAAAACAAATTTTTATAAACGCTGGCAATACTTTGATTATGCGCATGCGCAGTATATACATATTGCTATCATAAGCAGGGAAGAGGGAGAACATCACCTCATCGATACTTCGCCAAATTTAAAGATATAAGTATATCTGAAGGGAATGGTCAAAAAGGGAGGGGAGGAGGTTAACTTAAACATAATAAAAGAAAATAGAGGTTGCAAATTCCAGAAAATAAAATCAGTAGAGAAAATAAGGAGGAGAAAAAAGTTCTTTTCTGTAAACATACGCTGTTAGAGCTTTGCAAAAAGGCTCTTATAATGCAACGCGTAACACTTTCTCCACTGCAAACTCTCTTAGTGAATCTAGGCATAGTGTTGAACTTTCGTTCAACTCCTTGGTGCGTTGTTCCCTGCGTTGTCCCATATATGCTGGTACAGGTGACATCCAACAGTGGCCTGTTTATTGTACAACGTACTACCTATGTCCGTGGTCATTTTAGGAATACCCAATTTATGGCACTACGGAATAGTTCACAGCAGCTTGTAACTTAATACCTCCAATCCTTCCGTCGGTAGTAATGCTTTCTGAAACTGTTAAGAGGTTCATATCCTTCCCTTTTACATATTTTCACTTGCAACTACTTCTGATAAAAATTTCTTTATGACATTATTAAAGGAAATGCATCAGTACGGAGGAGCAGTCATATATTTTTAATCGTATATTGCAAATTAAGTGAACGAAATTCCAAATGGATAAGCGAACTTCTGAAATGAGATGGTTTTTGCAAATTGCTGTTCATACAACGAAATGTATAGCTTCTTTATTTATAAAATGTTTATATAAGGAGATTTAGTATTAAAAAAAGAATAATTACATTGAAAATACGATTATACTGCAGTTGATTGAAAAGTCGGAAACGAAAAAAGTTATACTATACTTTTTTGTTTAAAAAATATGAAAATGCCTTAGAACAATCTGATCAAACATCCTCTTTATGCCACCATACCGCTATACAGCGGCCAGAGGAGGTTTTATAAGGTTCTAACCTTTACAACTGTTAAGTCATTGGCTTTCACATTGTAATAATTATTAGCTACACATGTATATTACATGCAGTTATTTCATTACAAACGGACGCCTTCTTTATGGTGTTTCAAAATTTTGCGAAACTGTTTTTGAGAACTTCACAGCCTTACTTGCTGTTGAGAATTACTATAGCCATACATTTCGGATCCTATGTAAACTGCATGTCCAAAAGTGGGGATCTCGAGTCGATATTTGGTAGATCGCTTAAAGATTTTTTTTAAAAATTATGTTCAACAATGAGTTATAGCCTACATTGAAATCAGAAAAATACAATGAAATCAGTAATGTTAACGAAAGAAAAGACGGGGAAACGAGAAGACTACATCACCTATAATGGATCCAAAACGAACAGAATAAGTTAAACATTCAGAGATAGAGACCTTCAATATTATAGTTTTTAGGAGAGAAGTCTTTAAAAGCTTAGGCACAAAAACTACGAAGAAGAAGACGTCCTCAGAATTCGTGGTGTATAAGAGTATAATGCCAATTACATATGATCAACTGGACGCTACTTTGTCGAAAGCTACAAGGAACACAGACGATCGTGAATAAGTAATGACGGAAGATCGACATTGGTGGCTATGGACCACAAAATCGAAAAGAACAGACACTGACTTTTACCAGCGAAAGAGGTAATGACGGTACTGAAATACGCCAAAAGCAGAGAGAAAATTTTACTATACGAAGCTGCGGAAATATGAAAATTCCATATCCAATCCTGAAAATTGATTAAATAATCAAATTCATCTGAAAAATATATTATTGGACATTATAAGTAAAAGATACAATTAAAATATATTCTACTGTATTATGTGTAATTAATGATTTTGTCAAATTTTGTGGTCAATTTTCCAAAGAGGTTAATTCTAATTTTGTTATAAAAAGTGTACTGTTTGTCTTCTAATAAGTCCGCCACATATGTACGTAATCTAACTCTCTATTGGTTAGAGAGGTCCGGCTAGAAATCTTCCAACCAGAATGTTTCTGATTAGTTTAGAATAATCCTCGAGTACTATAAAATTCTGTATATCTCCCACGATCATTGTAGCTGTAAGCTCGTAGAAAATGAGGAAAACCGAAACGCGTCGGCGTAATAAATATTTTAGAGTTTATTTCTTTTGTCACGAACCTTCTTAGCAATATTGAACACACATAAAGAAAAAAACTCTTTAGCCACAAGAGCAGAAATACAAAATAAGACAATAAAAAATTACAATAATTGTAAAACACAAAGCAAAATACCTAGATACGAATTTCGGAAGCCTAACATAACATATTCTAACCTAACCCTCTTTACCTACTGAAAGATGGAACCATCGCTTCCGAAATGCTTACCTAGGATTTTGTTTTTCTTTTACAATTTTTTTTTTTTTAAACTTTCGGTTTTGGCCATCCAGGGACTACGTGAATTAACACTCGTGATTTTTTCTGTCATGTTTTTGTGTTAATTGAAATTTGAAAGGGGGAATCGGTATGTACCTGCTTTAAACTTGAAACTGGAATTGTAAGTTCCAGAGTAATGGATGAAAAGGGGACAAACACAAATATCCATGCCCTCGGATCGGCCTCGGTGGCTCAGTGGTTGCGTGATCGCCTCTGATGCCCGAGTACGCGGGTTCGATCCCGGCCGAGTACGTCGAGGAGTTTTCAGGGGGAAATCCTGAGACCACGCACTTCCTTCGGAAGGGAAGTAAAGCCATTGGTCCCGTGTAGCCGTTTGCCAGCTGCACGTTAAAGAACCCTTGCGAGGCAAAATTTGCGGCCCCTATAACGTCGTCCTGAAATGACCATAGCAGTTGAAAAGGACGTTAATACCAAACAAACCAAACCATGCCCTCAGCGGCATTCGAACCCGCGACTCCCTGGTTTCCAGAGCGGCAAGACTTGCGCCTTAACGCTGTCTGACTCACCGGTTGCCAGCTACAAGTCATTTTGTTTTACTGTTCTTAAAAAATATTGTTACAATTTCATTGCCTTGTTTAGTTTTGTACTGTATTTCTACTTTTTATTGTAATATTGAACAGCATAGATACAATGATTTCAATAAGTTAAAGAGATAGTAAGAAAGCAAAATTCTGTCCGTCTACATATTTGCAGTTTTAAAAACGAAGTAGGATTCACAAATTCCTTGATTTAGAAAATATCGTTTAAAAAGTTAAAAATATGTTTTCCTTTAACGTTTCTAAGTTTTTAAAATATAAACGATTTTAGAATAAGAATTTGTTTATTTTAATTCGCTTTATCTTGGTAACATTTAATGAAAACAGTAGCGCAAGTATTGTAAAGTAGCAGATTCCAGTTAGCTCGGATGGATGTCTTATCTGTAGAATCTTATCGAATCAGCTCTTTTGTAACTGTAGTTTGACGATTAGTATACTAAACGAACATAGCGTTCTTATCGTAAGTTTAAATTGCAAAATAATTAATCTTATCAAGAGTTGTTGAAGCTCTACCTGAATTATTTATTTCCATCCGATCTCAGCTAATATTCTAAACTTGAATTTTTAGATACCTTAAGAGTTTCTTAAGTAATTCTGTTTTAATCTTTTTTTCTAAAAATGTTTCCTTTTTTTATATTTGAATATATTAAGATTAAAGGATATCATTAAGTAAAACATTTTAAGTACTAACGTTGAAATTTTATGACTGCAAATTCTTTAGGAGGTTTATAGACATGTTAATAGCAGTCAAGTTCTAAAATGTAAAATGTTGTTAGCTTTATTTTTAACATTGAATTACCAATTGAAGTCCCGGTGATTGCTTATGAATGCTGAAGGCACCGTGGAAAAGAGTGGAAGACAGGAGTCGGGGAAAGGGTTTTTGAACCCTTTGGCCACTGGTTGTTTAGGTCACTAGCGTCAACAACAGGAACTAGAATTAAGATAGAAGGGAAAGAACAGAAGGGAAAAAAGAATAAATAATCAGAGAGAAAAGGGGAGGAGAAAGAGAGGTAAGAAAAAACAAGAAAAGAAAAAGTTGAATGTTTATTATTGGATGAGAAAGTCCTACAAGTAAAAGGAAGCTTAAGGAGATTGTGGGGAGGAGAGAAAAGAAAAGGAAAGTGGTTCTTGGGTACATTTAAATAACTATGCATATTAGAGGAGGTTGGTGTAACGAAATGTAATATAGAGGTATTTATTATTCGATACCAATAATATTAATAAAAAGTAGAAGGGGGGAAAGAGATGAATTATTTAAAAAAAAAGTTCCATCATGATTATAATTTTAAACAGATTTTATTTGATTAACTTAAGAATAAAATAAAACTCTTTTTCCACAACGAAACAGGAATTGAACAAACATAAAAAGAAAAAGACCGAAAATAAAATGAAAAAATACAACCTGAGTCTGTAAGCGCTTTTCGAAATGTCTTTTTCTTTTATGTTTGTTCAATCCCTGTTTCGTTGTGGAAAAAGAGTTTTATTTTATTCTTAAGTTAATTATCTGCATTATCCACATAAGGTTTTTAGACAATTTAGATTTTATTTATTGTGATATTGCAAGATGTCCATACTAAAAAATAAAAATGCCTCGCTCTTCAGTGAATATAAAACTATTCTTTTCTAGCAAAGTGGCCTGCTCAGAATTAACCTAAGTTTATTAAATTTTTTATCAATTAAACTTCCAAGAAAAACTCGTCTAATCTATTTTTAACTTATAATGTTTATATTTTTTTAAAAGAAAAAGGAGTCAAACTTTCTTTTTAATTCACATGAGAAATAAAGCTGATAATTCATGACCATCGTGACCCAATCTCCTCTTCTATTATAAGTTTAACGTTCTCCTAAACCACTGTTATTAACTTTCAGTTACAATTATTAAACAATTGTCGACGTTCCCTCGATTATCATTATTAGCGTTAATTTTCAATGTGAGCTTTTTTCCACGACGGACGGCTGTAATAGCGCGGAGATTTTCTGTTGCTAAAAATATGGTATATCTTGATTTATTTATTTTTCTAAGCCACCTTTATCGTTTTTTTTCTTCCTTTCCTCCATCTGCTTCGCTGAAAATAATTAAAGAAGGAGTCTGTGGAATGGTCGCAGATGACGTCGTTCTAACGCAACCATCCACCACCGGCAATTTAATTGAATTTCATCACGGTGGTGCGCCCGCCGCCTGAATTCCTGTTTGTGGCATCGACGGTCGTTGCGAGGAGTCACCACCAGAGGCATTTGTCCCTGAACCTGCAAATGTTTGGGGGGGTCAGTGATCCTTTCGACGGAGAAATTGTTCGAGAAGGAGAGAGAGAGAGAGACCAGGGGAATGGGATGAATGTGTTTGAGGGAGGATTGGCCAAGGTGGAAGGTGTTGAGTCAGTGGATCGCTACGCATGGAGAACTTCGATATCCCTCTTCCCCGCCTTTTCCAACCTACTTTTGAAAGATATAAAATTACAAGTTAATTCTTACTTTCTAGCCTTGTATAGTGAACTGTTCATTCTATATAATATAGTTCTATCGGTATTTGACTCGGTAATCCCTTTTTCATCCCATAGAGAAATTAAGTAACGACTACAAGGGCGGAAGTGTTGGGCAGATATTTGTCTGCTGTTTGATTAATTTATTAAGTTATTCGTTCGATGTGGAAGCAAGATGAGTTTTAATATGCATTTTATTTATTATAGGGTATTAGGTAAAGTTTCATTGCGTTATTTAATAACTAAATAATTTAAAAACAATATTAAATAATAATGTAACAACTGCAGTAGGATCCTATACAAATTATAATGTTGTTTTATCGATCCTCTGTTGTTCCTCAACGGGCGTAAGCCCAAAAACGGGGTTAATGATGAAAGATAAAAGAGGCAAAGAAAGAAATTCAAAACGATTACAATAGCTTACAGGTTTGTTCACCTAGTGACGAAAAGGGGTTATTTTGGTGGTTTCTGGATTCGCTAAATCCGAATTTATTGTCAAAAACGTTCGATCATGTCACATTTTAAAAATACATATTTATTCCCATTTTATAACAATAAAAATATACCGCTTTACACATCTTTTTGTATAAATTTGAGTCAGTTTCTCTATCACCAGCCAACAATAGTCCACTAACATATGCTTACCCCAACATCCCTGGTATCGCTGTTCAAGCTACTTTAAGCCCTCGTGCTTCCTAGATTCTCAGGGGAAAAAAATCAAGATGTGAATCCAGAAAGTGGATTTTTAGAGACATATTTTGTGGTAATTAACCAAGAGTTTGGAAACAATTTGTCTCACTTTTTTTTAATTTCCCAATAATTGCTTTACCACACATTCTAAAAGATGGTCAATGCAATCTTTTCAAACGTCAGATAAACAGTTTTCAAATTTGTCATCCTTTAAAATGTTTCTAATTGCCTTCTTTAAGTTTGGTTTCGGAAAAACATTTTGCAAGTACTTAAATGCAGCTCTTTTTTTTTTGGTCATTCTACAAACAACCAGACGTGATAAAAAAATTGTCTTAAATTTGTCATCGGTAGACAGGCAAATCCCAAAAACTATAAAAAGTTTTTCTGAGAGAAGACAACAGTTAAAATTTGTAAACACGTGTTATTGGAAGGAAACGACAAATAAAAAAGAACGATGTCCAAAGGAAAGATTCAAATTAAAAAATTAAAATATGCTTACCTATTTTTAGCGCAAATTCTTATTTTTATAGTTAGTGCGATAAAAAGGTGGTCTTAACAAGTTATTGTCACGAATTTCATAAGGAATTTAAAATAAACGGATAATAAAATTTGCCAATTAAAATATTTTTTGACAAAGTGAAAAACTTCTTATTACACTGCTCAAAACAATTAAAGGAGCACTTGTAGAATCCCCTACAGAGGGCGTAAATAATAAGTTTTAGCAATTTCATTTTCTGCAATATGAAACCTACTATCTCCCTCATAGGAAATGATTGAAGCCAACACATTTTGCTGCCAGATGTTCTGAGAAATTTACATAGCAATATAACCCCCCGGAAAACAAAGTGGTTACATGCCAGTACACTCTTTGCTTGGAGATAACGGTCGAACGTTAGAAGGTGCAGGCATTCCTGGAACGTTGTTGTTAGTGCTCTGACATGCCACGAAGGCATCTTGAAGCAGTAGAAGCTGCGAGAGCCGTACCATTGCTCCAAACGGGTCAATCATTTCGGACTGTGGCAAATGCCCTCAATGTGTCCTCTTCCGTCATTTTCCGACTGTGGACACGATTCCAGGCGACTGGCCAGTACACACGAAGAGCTCGGCAAGGTCGCCGACGCTCAACAACCGCCAATCAAGATCGTTATGTGCGGACTTGTGCCCTGCGCCGAAGAACCTCAAAGGCCAGAGACCTGAGAAATGACGTGCAGATGTCAACTGGGGTAGCTGTTTCAGATCAAACAATTCGGAACAGATTTCGTGAAGTTGGCTTGAGAGCCAGACGACCAAATCGAGTGCCTAGGCTAACCCGCCAGCACATACAGGCGCGACTAGAGTTTGCACATCAACATGTCACCTGGCAGCTTCGCCACTGGCGTTCTGTTCTCTTCACAGACGAGTCAAGATTCCGCCTGACCCGCTGTGATGGCCGTCTACGTGTCTGGAGACGACATGGTGAGCGAAACACCGACGCAACAGTTTGTGAGACTCACCGAATGGGATGTTGTTCCATTATGGTTTGGGCTGGCACCTTGTGGTCGTCCGAGGGCGAATGACCGCTGACGTTTACATTCGTGATATTCTGGAAGAACATGTGATTGTTGCTGCACATGGCATGGGGCCTGGATTCCTTCTGATGCAGGATAATGCTCGTCCACACACTGCAGCTGTCACTCAAGACTTCCTACGGATGCATGGCATTCAGCCCATGAGGTGGCCTGCAATGAGTCCAGACCTAAATCCCCTTGAACATCTTTGGGACATGCTTGACAGGTGAATTCGACACTGCCCTTCAGCTCCAGAAACACTGCAACAGTTCATCCAGGCACTTACTGAGATGGGACCGGCTTCCCCAAGATCACATCCGTCGACTGATACAGAGCAAGCCTCGAAGGTGCATGGAGGTTACTGCAGCCCATGATAGGCATACACATTACTGAGTGGTGCAAAAAATGATCCCTGGAAGAAACAGGGCATTCTCCTCACAACGTCCAAAGGGCATTTTACTTTGTTTTAGGCAGGGGGGGGGGG
>JAHWFO010031644.1:717679-754371 GCA_023313115.1 Rhysida immarginata
TGTTTTAGGCAGGGGGGGGGGTCCTGCAGTTTCCTGTTTTTTCTTTAAGTTTCTTCAGCAGTTGTTTCAATAATGCATTCTATTGTTAAATAAACCGTCTTTTAATGATCACATACAGCGATTTTGTCCATATAATTCGTAGTTGCTTCTGCACGCTGCTTAATAGAAGTGTTCCTTTAAATGTTTTAAACCTCTGAAAGACTATAAAATTAAAGTCTTCATTAAAACCGTACAGAGATTGGACATTATTCATAAAATTAACAATAGCTCCGATTTTGGAATGAATACGATTAGCAAGATTATTTCTTTTCCATAAGAACTTTTAGGAATAATTAGTTGATTAAAAAATTTTAATAGTTAATAAAAATAACCAGCTTTCGTACTTTGGTTTGTTCCTGTATTGTTCAGCTGTTTCAAGTAGTTTTATACGTACAATTATATCTTCCCAGTAGCTTTATACGTATATCTTTAATTTAATGTAAGAAAACATGAAAAATTTTAAAAAAAGCCATTCATGTATATAACCACCCCTATTATTTCTATACGAGTTCCGATTCTCAAATCGAAGGATTATTTTTATAAATTAGTCTTAAAAGCCGCAATTCTTCTTAAAGCAATACAGATGTTATATTTTTTTTCCAGCTGATTATATCATTTGAAGGATGAATATTTTTTTTTTTTTTTTGCTGACGTTTCAGTTTTGCTTTGAAATTTATTTCGTAATTTGAACATATTTAGAAAAAATAAATACTTTTTTTGGAAACAACAACATATCCTCCCATTTTCTTTTTATTTCTTTTATACTTTTCAAAAAATTATATACGCAATTTCTTTTTATAATTTTAATAGGCATAATTAATTTTTCACTTAACTCGTTTGGTTTTTATTTTACTTTAAAAAGAAAACTAGTTGATAAAATTAATAAAAACTTAAGCTGATAAAAAAAAAATAATTAAACATTTCAATTTAAATGCCAGTGATCTCTATTAAAGGAGACGGATCATTTCAGTGTTCGAGTTTAAAAAAGAAATAGAAAATGTTAATAATTATTTTTATGAATGCTAGTTTTATTCAAATGGAAAATTTCAAATTAATTTTAAATAGTATGCCATGATTTTAATATCCGACATTTACAACACTTATTTTCGTTGTCATTTTCTGTGATAATTTGAAATGAGCATTTAATTATTATTTATTATTCATTAATAGTAGTATATACACCAACATGAAAAATGTTGTAATTGTCCATTTGAGATTAAATCTTTTGAAATTGGTTTTATAATATTTATAAAACATGAAAAAAATCAAGCTCTCTTATCGAAGCATACACTCGTACATTTCACTTTTTTCTTAATAAATAAGATGATAACCGATATATAACGAATGCATAAAAAATATTATATTAAATAAATATGCGCTCCTTATAAACAGTTCCTAAACAAGTTTGTTTTCGTTCAATCTTAACGAAGAAAATGCATGAAAAAAAGTCATTTATGGATGATTTAAGAAATAATTTTATGACTAATAATATTATCACGGATGTTGAAAAAAAAGTTCTTAGTTTCGTTATTTTGCACTTTTCTAGTAGTCGAATAAGTGCCATCTAGTAGTTAGTGTTTATTTTGAATAAGAAGGTGTAGTCGATCATTTCTTTTTTATGTAAGCATGTAGGAAAATGACCAGGATGAAGGTGAACTGGAGCAGAAGGTAAGCGAGTCCGCTGATGACGACAAGCGACAGGTCGAAGCATTTGAGGCCTTCCTCCTCTTCCTCCTCCACCTCAAGCAGTGATCGGGATTCTGCTAAGAAAAACAACAATAAAAAAATAAATAAAAAAACAAAGTATAAGAAAGGAAGAGATAAATAAAGTTGTTGTTTTTTTTTGTTTTTTTTTTGCTCAGATGTACATCTCTTGGGATAAATTCTATGGAAAGCAATATTTTTAGGGATTGAATAAAGAGTTTGGTGGGGAATTTCAGCCTCCTAACCCCCCCCCCCCCCATCTCGTTTTGGATGTTCTCTAGTATATTATCTTTTCATTAATACTTATCATCAGGTATTTTCTGTGTATTTAGATAATCTTTTATATAAAGACTAGCTCATTAAGGATAAAGAAATTACTCATTTGCTTTATTAGAGAAACATATTATACATGATGTCCCAAGGAAAAGGTCAATATTTGTATAGGTATAGAATGAGTTGTTGCAAGTCAAAAATTTTATATGAACATGTAGTCTTTGATTAATGGTTTCTCAGATATAGTTATTGGTTAAGTATTGAATAATTATTTAAATGTGGCGCCTTTATGTTGATTTCATTATTCACCGTAGTGCAGAGCTGGATGATTTGTGTAAATGTAAAAGGTTCGTTAAACTCAGTGTCGTCTATAGTGCTGTTTTTGACAGTTTTGAAAAATGGCGCACGTTTTCTCTTCATAGCATGATACGTGAGCGAGAACACTTAAATGCAGTTTTTCCTAATCGCTGGATTGGTTGCGGTGGAACAGTTAGTTGGCCACCAAGATCTCCCGACCTAACTCCCTTGGATTTCTGCTTGTGAGGTTGGTTAAAGTGTGAGATTTAAAAAACTCCAATCAGTACAGAAGACAAGCTTATTGCACCTATAACAAATGCTGTGGAGTAAATAAGAGAACGTGAAGATGCATTCAGGCGTGCAATTGGCTACATTCTCACAAGAATTGAAAAATGCATCGAAGTACGTGGCGGAATATTTGATAAAGTTATTAGTTAATGCAGTAAAATAAAAATTATGGATTATTGTTAAATAGCTGTATTTCAGAAACCATTAATAAGAGTATATGTTTATATAAACTTTTTGAATTACAATAATTCATTCTATACCCAGGCCTTTTCTCCCGGAACACCCTGTAGAGATGTGTTTACTTCGCTATTAAGTGAGATAAAACCAAAATTACCCAAATCACCGCAGAGATTTTTTTAAATATAAAGAATGTGTTGTTTGTGTTTTAATTCTTTTTTTTTTCTCGCTTTTGTTTAAAAAATCCAGCTTCCATAGAATAACATCTTTTCTAAGAGTATTTATCTGCTATTCAACAGGGTAGAGCGTAAGGTGCTTCCTCACCTTGTTTTTGGAGGGGCTGGGAGTTTTTCGTCACTAGTTCCCCGGCGTCTCTCCCCTTGAGCAAGCGGAATTCGTCCGACAACACCTGTAATTTCCGAGAAAGTTTAACGGTGGCGACATCAGGTGACGGGTCCCTCCTCCTCCTCCGTCGGCCGAACGAGACGACAGCCTCCGACCCGTCTTCGCTCCGAGTGCTTGCCAATGCGCAGACGCTCTGGGGAAGAAAACCGGAAAGAAAGAAAAAATGTATAAAATTTACAGAGACGAGAGAGAGAGAGAGAAAAGCACGTGATCAGCTAAAGACAGGGTTTGTTATGTATTCATGAAAAGGAAACAAGAATTTTTTTTAATACAACTCTTCGTGTTTGTTTTCACCTAGGTTAATAAACTTCAACCTTTTCTAGCAAAGACGGTTAATACTAAAATTAGTGAGCGGCTAAAGTATAAAAAAATTGGTAATTCCTTTCGGTTTCGAGCTTTCTATAATTAAATAGGAATCAACTAGGGAAAAAATGAAACTGGAATTATTTTCATATGTGACCAATGACATAAATTGTACTCAAATATGTAAATAGATTAAATTTTTTAGAGCATCTATGCAAACCTGACAGATTTGTTTAGAAAACGGTTTTGTTTATTAAAAATGAGAAAAAATTATTTTCCATTAAAAATAAAACCATTAATTTTGTAACTTCCAATTATTAAATTAAAATTTTTATTTGAATTGCACGTTATTACTAATTTTAATATTTTTTTGCATTTTTTTTTTTATCATTCAAGGGTTATTTATATATTTTTGTTTCTTATTCGATGCAACGCTAAATCTGTTGCTATCTGCTTTAATTTCAAACGACATTTAAATAATTTGCATAAAACGCGTTTTTACCGTTTCGTTCAGAACATTTCTGAATAATTTAACCTGAATTCAGTTATTTACTTTTATATTAAAGATTAAGGGAGAATAAAATGTAAATTTTATAGAATGTAATATAAAAATTATTTCAAGCAAATTCAGTGTCTAACATTCACAAATTACAAGAATGCTAGGCTAGCCGTCTTACGCGTTTGCTTTGACCTCGTCGTTCTGAGAAAAGGGAGATCCCTTCGATTTCTGCATATGAGGCAATATTAGGACCGTAAAAGGACTACCCGAACTTTGCTACCCTAACACTCATGGCCATAAAGAACTATTTGTATATTTTTAAGTTCCAATATTGCATTCTTTTGACGAATCGCGTCTTATCACGATTCCTTGACTCGGCTCAATCCAAAAGATCTATTCTAATGCTCAAATCTTAGGAACTTTCACTGCGCGTACTGATGAAAAAAAAAGATTCTATGGATTTTAGTCTGACTTCAGACCTCTTATAAGGCTAATTGTGTCAGATCGACTGTAATTAAAAAAAATAAAACACGTTTTCTGTTATTAAATTACATTTTAAATTATCGTTCGTAAATCAAAAAATGAAGGTTCGTTACTGCGTTGATGAACTTAATGTCCAAAGTCAAAATTTACTAATAATCTTTATAAGGATAATGAATATTATTACACTTTTGATATACTAAAGATTGTTGGAAATTCATATCTGCTGTCGAATCCATTTTAGGAACTGTAGCCCGAATCTGGCTCTTGCTGGAATTGGTCCAATATTTGCATGCATGTTCTGTCCCATGATATATAAAAATTGAATTTTCCTAATTTCGTTTTTTCCTGAGGCCTGAGAATAGTTTACGCTTAAGAGTTTTTCTAATGAGTTTTTCTGTTTTTGTCTACATAAGCTAGCCATACCTTTCACTTTACCCACGCGATAAAGGGCAGGTGATGAGATTTTTTCACCGGGTTTTATGCTAAACCCACATTTTACATGATGCTCTACAACTTTCTAAATAACACATGGGGTCTAACCCCTACCCCTACAAAATTAAAATTTTCAAAATTTACCCCTTCACCCCCAGGAACGCGAAATGTTTTTATTCTGAATTAGGGGACATTAAAACCAAATAATCAATATTCATTTTCCCCCAATCTGTTCCCCTTGAGTCATTATTTGGACCTAAAGACGGGACACCAATTATGAAACACCTTGTATATATTTATCACACAATCTCTTTTATGAATTAAAAATGCGACCAACTTATAAAAAATAAAGGAAACTTTAACTAGTACTTTAATATTCCTTGATAAAACAACATTGAATATTTATGTTAAGTTATTTATATCCAGGAGTTAGAATATCTTACCGGGCGGCATCCCTTGTGGCACAGTTCAACTTCCGTTTCGATGCGTAGACTATTGCTTCCAGTAAAGGCGAATGCTTCCAGATGGCTCTCCAATGCTCGTCCGACGTCATCGACGGAGCGCATTTCCCGCATCATCCGTGATTCCACAGGACATCTGACCCCATCACAAGCAGTAAGTGCCAAATAGTTAAGCAGTTTACCAATAAAGTTGGTCTTTTATTTTAATTGAATTTTATTTGTGTAAATGTTAGTGAAATGCATTAGAACATATATGACTTTGGAATTGAGAATATTCTTTTCTAAAAATTTATTGGACTGTATTTTAAAGAAAAAAAAATGGCGCACTTTCTTTGGAGTGCTACTTATGTCTTTTGCAATATGAAATCTGAATGGATATTATCCCAACAAATCACCTAGAAAATTTCTTTTTTTTTATACTTAGTTATTTAATAGAATCGACATACCCTATAATTTTATTATTTATTTCAATATTTTTTTTAAATAATGAAGCTTTTCAAAAAAGCATTTTCCGGAAAAAGAAACTGTACTAAACCAACATTAAAAGTTTTAAAGAGGTATAGGAAAAATTGAGGAAAATTCCAGTGTTTCTGACGCTTCGGTTTATAAGACGCACTTTATGCTTTCTCTACGAGACATCAGCTTTTGTAAATATACTTCGTGTATGCTTTAATAACATAATATCCAAAGAGTATACATAAAGTTCGCGTAAAACAATATCATTTACAAGGGAACCAACCGAACCTGCACGCCGAACTTTTTGTTTGCGCGCAAGCATACTTTGGAAACAATTGCGTTGCGCGATGGCGATAGCGGAAGTGAAAAAAAACATGGCAGAAAGGGGAAAGCAAAAATCGTTAACGGTGGTCGCCAAAGAATTGCAGTTACAGCATTGTTATTAAGCACAAAACCTTAATTTTGTTGTATAATTATTCGTCTTGAAATAATTTATATGATGAGATAAGCATCCATGAATATTTTTTTTTATTCGAGAATACGAATAAACGCAATCCCCCTCTTCAGCGTTTATTCGTATTCTCGGCTGCTTGCATTAAATCACTCACGAATGTGTGAAGTCAACCGCGGAAAATTTACGAAGATATCCGAATTAATTAATAAAATAAAATAATAAATTAAGGAAATGGTTAATAATTATTATACAGATTTTTTTTTTACTGGATGGCAATTGGCTATCTTAATAATCTATTTTTAAAACTTAAAAGTTTAGAAAGTTCAGAATCCCTTCAATTGTCGTCTGCTGCTCTTTCGTTGGAAGTAGTTCCAATGCTTTCATGTGAAGTGGATTCGTGCGTATTATTGAGTGGTGGAAGAAAGAAGTTTCGTAAAGCGCATTAATACACACGCCGCCTTAACTATAGCGTAACAGTGTTTGGCTATGTGCTTTCGCGGTTTTATTTTTAAAGAAACAAAATAGTGCGATTTCTTATTTTGCAAGTATCAGTAGTAGCTTTAGGTGAGTAAAATATTTCAGTTGCGGTGAAACTGTGAGATACAGGTTCGGATGGTTCCCTTATTAGTCAAACAACAAATTCTGAAAAATGAACTCTCCTCTCTTGTCTATATAAATGTTTTCTCAAAAAATGTCGAATCATATTTTTTAGAATTAAAAAATGACAAGTCGTATTTTTGTTAGTTCATTTACTGAAAATCGATGAAAAACTTCGCTGGCATTAACGATAGCTCTAAACTATTTTATTTCCACATTAAAAAATAAAACAAACTAACTCCAGAGTCTCTAGTGGCCAGAGATTGGCCCATCCATAGCAATCCAATCCCAGGAAAAAATCTTGCGCTGTCACAAATTTTTTCTGCATTGTTGCTTTGTTCAAGTCTTATTAATATGCTTTTAAAAATAAATCAAAGTGATTAATTAGTTAAAATTCAAAATTTCAGAAATAGCAAATTAACTTGTATTCTGTCCAATCGGTGTGGCCAATTAAATTTTCGATTTCAGTTGTCAAAAATTTTGAAAAGCAAAATTAGCATTATCTAATTGAAATTGGAAATTTAATGGATACGCATAGCTCTGGACAGCTTTCATTGGACAGAGTAAAGTTTGGTATTCTTCCTCAAGAAGCGTCTTTACAAAGAGTGTTCAAAAATTTAGAGTGAATTAGAAAGTTCAAAATGCGCCTTATAAACCAGCAAATAAATACGTAATTTTGCCAAATGTCAGTTCCATTTCAAATTTTATTTTCCACATATAAAATGAATCTGATTAGAGTGTAAAACCCATGTTTTGAATTAATAATTTAATCTTAAGATTATTAAGTGGTGAAAAAATTGGAATTTTTTTTTTAAGATAAGGAAAATTTAAATTTGAATTTTTAAAAAATTCTATATAGGCAACCAATAAAAAAGAGTAATGAAAAATAGGACGAATGCCGAAATTTGACCTGGATATTGAAAAATTAGAATTGTAATTAAGAATAACCGCTTTAAAGATAAATTTATATAACAGTTATATTTTGAAGGCGTATTGTTCCATTGAAGTTGATAAAGGCACGACTTTGAAATGCATTTTTATCTCCTCTTTTGATCTGAATCGTTTGTCTTGCAAGTGTCACTAGCCATCCAGACTTCTAAACTGGCTGACAGATCAGGAATGTAAAGATAATATAAGAAATATCTTTATCTGGATATTCCAATGCTATTCGCATTTCGACTATTTGCTGAGGATTAGCGTTTTTCTTAAGGACGATTTTAAGAATTTTTAATAAGTTGAAGGCTAGAATCCGAATAATAGCGTTTAATAATTATAATTCTGTAATTGGTTCCAGAAAATTCGGCAGTATCACATTAGGCTGCCTTTTTTTTAATATTGCTCTCTTACTGTTTTCCTATAATATGGAAAAGAATCCGTTAAAGACTTTCTTCCTATCTTGCTTAAAGAAGGATTCTTTTCTCATCCTGGGTTCAGGTATATATTTATGTACCGCAACCTTTGTGATAATATTCACTTGTTGATATAATAAAATTCCAAGTCAAATCTCTACATTTCTATTATAACTCCACTTTTGTCAATGCTTATTCGCCGTCTATCGAAAAAAAAAAATAGAATAAAAAAAAGAAGTAGGTTAAATAATAAGTTTGTTTGGAAATATGAAAACATAATTAAACCTTAGTAATTTCTGTTATACCCATTTGTAATAAAATTAACTTTAGTTAATAAAGAAGATGGGAGCAGAAATAAATAATAGAAATATTAATAAAGCAAAACAAAACAAAATTTTTAACATTTAAAATTTTTATTCCGTAAGAGTAGTTTATGAAATAAATTCATCAACATGAAAAAACTATCGTACTGTATAATACAAAATGGAAGAAGAAAAAAATGAATATAGTATAATTATATTTCGCGGCTCGGTTTAAGTGCAAAATAGATTTTTTTCAAGTTTCTACTACAGTTTATTCGCTTGTTTTTATTAAAGGGTTACGCAATTATATGAATTAATTTTACAAGGATGAGATGATAGTGAAGGAGGTGGGAGAATGAAAATCGATGCGTAAATGAAAGATGTGCAGTATAGATTCGATAAGCTGACAGTAAGCTTCAATTATAAATCACATGACCTCACCCTTTGTTATCAATTAGCGTAAGAGATGAGTTTGTTAAATCATCTGTGGCAATCATATTCTTCACAAAGAGTCCGTATGCAGCTGTAATTGAAATAAAAATAAATTATAAATTCTTTAGCGGGTATTATGATAGATACGAGAAACGTATCGAAACATCTTGATTTGAATCCAGAGAAATGCTATATACAGATCCAATTTATCGTAAGAATGGACGCAGGGCAGTTACAGACGTTCCTTTCCAGGATCAACATTTTACTCAACTAATGTTGTTCTACTAACATCTACATGATCATTTTTAAAAATATCATCCACACCTCATTCAAGTTTAGAGGAATCTCAGCAGGGTGTCTGGGAATGTTACCCGATAAATGCGTTTTAATTTATACTGCTCCTAATAAAGACTAATATTTGCTGGTTTTACCAAATCATTATTATTTGCTGATTAAAAAGAATGACTGAACAAAGTTGCCACTTATATACACTGTCAAACAAAAAGTAATTGGGCACCTGCACAAAACATTTGTTTGGGATTTTTGATCTGTCAAAACTTGATGACGCCATCTCTTGCGGCTATAAAAGCAGCCACCCTCTGAAGTATGCTCGAAACTAAGTTGTGGAGGATAGCCATCGGAATTTTCCGCCATTCCTCTTGCAAAAGCTCACACGGGGATTGTTTATCTATAATAACACCACAGTTTTGGGAGCACTTCATTGTCCAGAATATTACGTATGACTATGAGTTCATGTAACCACTAGAAGTCCAACAACACGGAGTCCATTAATTTACGTTCAAAAGGTGCCTAATTACTTTTTGCTATAGTTTACTCCAGTAATTCAGTGAAGACTAATGAATTTTTTACAGTAATGAGTTAACGAATATCTGATTTTGCGTCGGAAAATGTTTTTAAAAGATGTTGATATGTTTCTCGTACCCATTTAAAAATTGTCATGCTGTTAAAAACTATTTTCGGCATTATTATTTTAATTCAAAACCATAAATGAACTATTTTTGTTATAACGACTTTAAATGAATCAAATCACCGCACTTGTCATAAGTTTACTTTCAATTTGTAATAATAATGATGCGATTATTGGTTGATGCCTTGGTTTATTTGGCATCTTGTTATACAGGATGTTTCAAATAAAGTGTAACAGTGGAATATCTGGAGAAATAAACATCGTAGCGAAAAAACAAAAAAATACGTTAAATAATAAATATTATAACTGGAGATAAGCCTACCAAGCATCAGGTAAAGATTTTTCTATCGAAAAAAGGAAGGAAAAATTCTGCGACCTGGGTTCGAACCAGGAACCTCGGCTGTCATCATGGCCGACGCCTCTACCAGTTGGGTTACACGTGTTTAATATTTTTCAAAAAGCTTTCCAATGATATACAAAACTCGTTTCCCCACCCCCATCCCCTGAGGGTGGGGAAGGAGTAGCTTTGAAATCTTAAATAGGAACCCTACTTTTAATGGTATTTTCAGATTGTACTCAACATTTGAGATACGTTTTATTCTTGGTGTTTTTTTGAATTGATCCAACCGTTTAAGAGATACAGGCGCTGAAACCGTGGAACTTTTAAAGTTTTGAACCCAATTTTATGGACGAAGACAAAGAGATAGAGGGTGGGTCTTAAAGACATTCCTATTCTACTTTTTGATGGTCTTTAAGAATCTGAAGTCAGAATTTCTAAAATCCAAAATTTTTTAGTACATAAGCAGAGTCTGTGCGTGTGTATTAAAAATTTTAATATATTTGAAATTCTGACTTTGGATTCTTAAAGACCATCAAAAAGTAGAATAGGAATATCTCTAAGACCCACCCTCTATCTCTTTGTCTTCATCGATAAAATTGGGCTTAAAACTTTAAAAGTTCCACACTTTCAGTGCCTCTATCTCATAAACGGTTGCATCAATTGAAAAAACATCAAGAATAAAACATTTAAAATGTAAAATTTTATGTAAAATCTGAAAATGCCATTATAAATGGGGGTTCCTTTTTAAGATTTCAAAGTTACCCCATCCCCACCCTCGAGGGGTGGAGGTGGGGGGATCGAGTTTGGTATCATTGGATAGCTTTTTGAAAAATATTAAACACGTGTTTTTTTTTGTTTCTTTTTCGATCCGATGTGTATTTCTTCAGATATTCCACTGTTACACTTTATTTGGAACACTCTATATGTCTAATATGAACTTGACTATTAGAGCTTTTCTAAGGCGATGACCTTTCCGATTCAAATCCCCCAATTCGTTTTTAAAATTGTTTTGGAATCAAGATTAGATATCATCAACAGACTTTATTATTTTTACTATAACCAATGTTGGAAACTTTAGATATAAGTTACATTTGTTGTGGCAAAAGAGTTGAAGCCATTTTTGCTTTAGTCCTGTGTTAAATGATATAACTTGAGGAGTACAAATTTGTCCAGTGAATGGGAAAATTGGTATATACAGGATGTTGCTAAAGAGATGGCTAAAAACTAACAGCATGGTTCTACGTCCTAAAATAATCAAAAAGTTCCTCTTCGAACATATTGAAATCGTAAGTTTATAGAGGTTGAAATGCCCCTAAAGTCTTTTAAAAATCTGCCTAATTTTATCAGGTCGACTCGCTTTTTTTTTTTCAATTATTATTATTAACGGCATGCTTCATTTTTATGTTAGGTAGAAAGAGAGTTTGAATCACGTTAAAGTTTTAATGCAATAACAAGAGTGTTAATGAACCAAGTTAATTAAAAGAAGTTAATTAAAATCGTTATTAATCACTTCATTTAAGATGGAAGTATGGCAAATCTTTTGTTTTTTATCTTATTTTTTCTTTAAAAAATTAGTGGAAGCATACGCAACTGAAAACTTACATTTTCCTTCCATTGTTACTTGAACTTTCAGAGGTTCTCCCAAGTGCACAGTGGATTTGTCTTGACCGTCCCTGTCAAGGATCCTCAAGGATATATGAGGGTCTTCCGGTTTACCCCTTGTGTTTTGAGTTCTTGTTAGATTTCCTCTGAAGAAACACGAGAACAGTTAGATTTCAGACGCATACAGAGATTATATAGGGTGTCCTTAAAAGAGCTGTACGATAACAATATTTAATAATTTTTGAACGAATCATGAGAACTGCCAATCACTGCGTTACCATGGAACCCAACTGGAGTAAAATTTAGCCTCGTTGCTGTTAAATGAATTACTGTTAAAACGGCCTATTTTGCAATTAATGCGAAATTAACTTTCCTCAGAAGGTTAATACTTTCTTGTTTGATGTGTTGCTTAAGCACGTGTTGAACAAAGTGTACTCTAAGAAAGAAATATGAAGGATGAATAAAGGACCTGTCAGTGAGGCTAAGGCAGCCGCTGATTGGCTGATGAACGTCATAACCACGTGATTTATTGCAGGAGGAGCGGTTCTCATGAGTTGTCTCTGTTGGACTATAATAACACAATCCTGTATCGTTTTCAGCATTGTTACAAATAAGCTTCAAAGTTTTATCTTATATGTCCATTTTTTGAAGACAATGCTCATAGGTGGCATTTGTATCGACGGAACAAAAAAATGGTGTCTACCATTGGCTTGCCGAAACAAAATCACAGATCACTGATCAAAAAGGTCTTCAAAACGGCTTTCATCCAGACATTAATTGACCTTTTATCTGGTGGTTGTTTTCCTTCAATCAATCAATCAATCAATCAATCTTTATCTCCTCTGAATAGTGATCGATGATTTTGTGTCGGCAAGCTTACCACATACTGCGCTTTCTCAAGGTAGACGCCATCTTTTGTTATGTCGATGTTAGTGCCGCCTATGAGCAGTTTCTGCAATAAACGAATATATCAAATTAAACGTTTGAGTTTCTTTGTAGCATGTTGTTAATGCTACACGATTGTTATGGTGCAAATCTTTTACGGAAGATTTTGATTATGAAGTGATTGTACCTACCCGATAATCACTTGGACTGATTCGGTCTTATTGCCGGTGTTGTAGGTGCAGTGAATGCCGATCGCCTTGTCCAGCGCCGTCACGATGTAATCGTTGCTCTGGATGACGACTACGTTGGAGAATTTCCCTTCTCTCTATTCACGGGAAATATAAAAAGAAAAACCAGTTTTAAATGTTCAATGAATACACTTTAGAAATTGTTAAATTCAAAAATTTCGTTTTATTGCTACAGCGACTTTAAAAGTGCGAAATAAATTCGTTGCTTAATAATTGGCCCTATTACGAAGGAATTTTAATTTCTAGACATTTAGTGACATTCGTACAAATTTATAAGGTCGTTGATTATTACAAATTGGAGTTGATTCCTTGAATTGTCAGATTAATCGTATCGATTATTCAATTTAGCAAAATTAGGACTGCGCAACCTTTAAATTGCATTGTGCAATTGATAGCAATTTAGCAAATTTCATCTTAGTTTCATTGCCATTTATTGCGTTACTAGTTATAAATTGAAGATCCCCTAATTTACATATATATAGTATTAAATGTGAACATTTTTGTTTATAATTGTTATAATGTTAAATTTCATTATTTGATAGAAGGCAAAATCGATCATTGTCAATTTATCATTCAAATACTATACATATGAATAGGTAACTAGATAGTTAATTTGGTTAGAAATTCGATATATGAATGAAATATCGATCCGAATAGTGAGAATTTCAGTAGTTGGGTTTAATACTGAAAACGATGGAGATAACTCGTTATACTTACTTTTCTCTGGGTGTCGCAATCCTCTCCTATCAACGTCACGGGAAGTTCGAAGTCTGTGCTTGCTCCTACATCTCTTGAGCATGTGATCGGCCGAGACTTAGCATATATTTTTCCATTGAAAGGAGTGTTGGTCCTCACTTGAACCCTCATTAACCGAGGCTCACAAGAAACATTTACTGAAAATGAATAAATATCGAGTAAATTCACTTAAAACAGGTGCCGTCTGAGAGTGGATGTTTGTAGTTATCAACGTACTTTCAAAGCAAGCGCCTAATTCGTGTAGTTGTACATCAGGCGAAGCGAGCAGGGATTCTTCCGGTGACGTTTTCTGTGTCTGATGGGATAGAAGGCAACGACCCGTGATGAAGAAATAAGAATAACTCCTGCATACGAAAGCTGCATTCTGTAGACAAGCTTCTCTGCAAGCGTCGCTGTCTGTCACCTTCAACAACCGATTAGCAATGACCATCATTAGACCCTTGGTCGTTTGAATGTTGCAGAGGCCACGAGGCTCTGATGGATAAAGCAAGTTAAAACATTTTTTGGGGGCTATTGCAGTACACACTCACAAAAAAGGATGTTTGACAGTAAAATATATTTTACCATGAAAACAGTTATTTTCGTAGTAGTCGATGGCTGCTTTTGACGGACGAAGCGTGACGTCCGCATTGGAAGGAAGAGTTGAATGACGGCTGTTGGGACTCAAGTAACATTCTTGGAGTTGGCGATTGTATTCGGCTGCTTTACAACGGAATTTTCGATGCTCGAGACAGGCGGCCATACATTCTTCAGCTGTCGATGCGATAACGCGATCCTTGAGAGCACCATCAATCAGTTGGTGGTTGCGAACTCGCTCAAATGCCCACAATCGATGATTGCACTGAACGTTAGCTAAACGTGAGAGAAATACACAGCGAATAATTTCCTAGATTAAGCTAACGGATTCAGAAACTTTTATATAATCTTTTAAATGAAACTATTTTAAATTCTTTTACCTGCGAGGCACAGTTTAGCCAACAGGGCTGAGGTGGGGTCAGATCGAAGATGTTCTTCCATGTGGGAGTAGAAATTTTCTGCATGGAACCGACAGAGACCCAGTCTGTAATCTATGCTTACAGCACGGCAAGATGTGTCTTGACGGCAATCGCGAATGCATTGGTCCGGGAGCAAAACTGCACTCTCCTATAGAAAACGGAATACCAGTAAGAAAAAAAAAGGTTCATTTTAAAACTACTAAAATTGCTTTAGAAAACATTTCACGATTTCCTAATATTATTCGTAAATATAGCTTCTACTCTTTAAAACTTCAGAACTTGAATGTTGAATTTATTCATTTTGACAACATGATGGAAGTAGGTGATATTTTAAGCTGAACTATTTAAGGATATGGAATCATTTTAAACAAGATATTTCGGTTGAAACCCGGCACATTATTAGGAACATTGAATAAAGCTCAAGGTCTTATTTAATAATTATTGGGCTTGTTCAGTGAACCTTGCTCTATTTAAGAATAAATAGAACACTTTTCAGTGTGGAACTTTGGTTCTGTCCTACTAAATTTTTCAAAGATTTCGAAGAGTAATGGACAGTTTCTTCTTGTGGTTTAATATGAAAAAATATATATAGCCGTCTATCCGCATTGTATTTCCTGTTCGCAGCTCGAATCTATTATAAAAATGTTTTGTAGGTCTCTCTCTCTCTATCGCAATAATGACCTGACTCAACAATGACTTGGTTCGACAATAATCCCCTAATTATTTTTGTATTGATGATAATCACGGTCTATAGCAGTGACGTATATTAAAGATAGACTCCGAATCCTATTGTTAATAGCGGCAAAAAGTGAAGCAAATTGAGCCATGATAGTTCTGGGCAGGAGTGAGCCGTGGAGTAATTAGCTGTCTGGCTGCTTTGTTTTTGAAGATTTTGGGCCTGAGGAATAATTAATTCAAAACCATTCCTCAAAGTTAAACTGCGTACAACTGTACAAAGAGATAAGAAAAAGGATCAGGAATCATTTTCCTCACAAATAAATCAAAAATACGTAACTAAAATAAAAATACCTAACTGAAAGACAATCGAAACGAAATTGAAATCGAAACCATGATCGAAAAATTGTTTATAACATATAATATAATACTTCGAATACAAAGTAAACGAAAAGATAAACTTATCACTCCGTTATCGGCGTGTGAAAGAATTATTAATCAGCTACTCTTGTGTTTAGCCATGTGTTTTGCATCATCTTCACTCACTTTCGGCCATGACAGTTCTGGGCATGGAGCTTCCCAATTTGCTTCAATTTACAACAATAGGATTCGGAGTCTATCTTTAATATACGTCATTAGTCTATAGATATTCATGGTCATCGAGCTTCGGCCATTTTCCATTGTTTCGAGAAGCTAAGGAAAACAGATCGCGCCAGGTGCCGCATAGATCGCACTATTCTGACCGCAACCAGCTATAGAGATTTTCATTGAAACTGAATACGAAAGTAAAGTTTCTTTCTGCCGATAGGGTGGCGCTGCAGGCGCAGTTGGGCAGATTGTACATGCAGCGCCACTTTTCAATAGAGTTCCCGCCCTACCGGGAGCTAGAAACTTTAGCTTCATTTTAACAATGGAGCTCGAAGACCATGAATATCTATAGACCGTGATGATAATACTAAAAACAATATTGACAGGCAAACAATATTTCTGTTACCTAAATTAAATAAAGGGAGGTCATAATTTTTCTAAGAACGATAGACAGTCGGACTCCGCTCCAGCGAACCCCCGTTTATAATGACCCCCCGGATATAATGTACGAAACTGTTGGTCCCGTCTAATTTTCTAGAATATTATTTTATACGGCTATAGCGAAAAATAGGGTTTCGTCCAAAGACCCCCAAGCAGTCTTCCAACATATGCAAATATTACCACTAAATTAACTTAAACAAACGTAATGATATTTAATTTTAATTATTTATGCGTATAATAAAAGATTTAATAATTTAATATTTATTAATTTAATATTTCAGTAAAATTTTATACGAAGTACGTATATGAAACTAGTTGTTACCTGCGCCATCGCCCGCCCGCGCCATCTGTTGAGGGGAATTACAAAGAAAACCCCAGAAAGTGGGGATGGGGGGGGGGTCGTAGGGGACTGATTTTTGGCGATAGAGCAAGTCCTTTATTGATAAACCTGCCCTGAAAATTTCAAGTCGCTAGCTCAAACCGTCTAGGAGATAGAATTACAGATAAATAAATAAATACATGAAAGAGTTTTAGTATATAGATGATCAGTAAACAATAAAAATCACTGTGAAAAGTACGCACTGGCTAGCGAGGGTAAATGTATGGTATTCATTTTTCGCCTCGTGTTATCATATTTTATCGTCGAACCCCCCCCCCCCCCTACCCTTACGTGCCGGTAACAATACTCCCCCCCCGGACATCATGCCCTCATGGCATCCCGTCGCTACGCCACTGAAAGTACGTATCATAACATAATGCCTTGCTTACCCATTTCCTGGGCCTAGCTTCTAGAGCTTCGTCTTGCTTCCTTCTGCCTAGAGATGGAAGTACATCATTGTGTGCTACCATCTCTTGCAAGTCGCTGTTACTATCTCGACCGTTCGCCGACCCGTGATAACACGGTTCAATCCGTGAAAACCCGGATTCAGTGATAAACGAGGATAGATGTATTTTGCTCTTCCCTTGCGATTCGTTATAGCGGGGTTCGACAGTATTTAATTTTCAATTATTCTCAGTATTTGTTTACACGAACTTATTGGAGTGGGAATTTTGTAGCGGGTGGATGGTAGGTAAATTCAAATAAACAGGGAATGGCATATTTATTTATTTTTCTAAACGGGAATGGCATATTTATTTATTTTTCTAAACGGGAATGGCATATTTGCTTACTAATATGCAAATATTGAATAGGGCCTACCTTAAATGGAGTGCTATCCAAGTAGACTCCAGTAATCATTTCAAAGTGAATATCACTTGTATCACATGCTACGAATAAATACATAAAGAAAATAAAGAATGAGAATATTGATATTTAAATAACATGAAGTTGTACAAGTTTATTTAAAAATACCATCTAGGTCTCGCACGATCTCGTAATAGTTGAGATTTTGCGTTGACTGAAAGCTTCCAGGATTTTGGAGGAGTCCGATTCGATTTAGGTGAGACAGGCCGCAGTAGGGCCGTCCGTTCCTTTGTCCGAAAAGAAACGAACGGCAGGGGAAGTTTGCGTTGCGGACACACAGTTGGCCGCATCTGCTCAGGGAGACGTCTTCGTGTTCTTCGAGACTGAAGGGATGCTGCAGGTTGCCTAGCAACAAGATCTCAGCCGTTCCTTCACCCGATACTAGCCAGAGAGAAGAGAGACAATTATATTAGAATGCGATTGCGTGAGATGGTTTTCGGATGTCCAATGCAATAAACGTATAAGAAATACATTAAGAGAATTAATAGAAATTAAAAGAAAAAAAAAGTCTCTGTAAATACTGAAAGCTAAATTCCATTATTTTTTTGGTCCTATTTTATTCATTTGTAAATGTAAGCCGCCACATATAAAGATATAATCTTTGACTGGGAATAAATAAAAAATTGAACTACCGGGTTGCGGTGCACATGCGTTGTCGAAATAGATCACATGCGTGGAGGTCTCTTGAGTCTGTCTGAAGTGTCCCTGGCGATTGAATCGATCGAAGCGGCTCAGGAGACACTTGCGCTCTTCTTCAACGTACTCGACAGAACGACAAACGAAATCCACGTGCGACAGACACGCGTCGAGACAGGACGTCGCCGAAGGTGTGTCTTCGATGACATAGTCGTCATGGCCGTCTATTTGAAACCCTTGTAAACGTTCCGCTACGAATTGTCGATCGCATGGAGCTGGAAAGAAATTAATCTGATCAGGATTTGATATTCTTTGGAAATGTATTAAAAGAGTTGGTTATTTTTTTGTAATTTTTAAAGTTTATTTATGGCGATAGTAACTTAGTACTAGGTGTTACTATTCTGATTCACGAATATTTCTGTTTTATGTTGTATTTCAGCATAGGTTCCTTAGTTTATTGATCATTGCGAGAGAAGGCGAGAATCGGAAACTTGGTGGTCCGGATTTGGATATTCGAAAATTCTTTAATTAGCTGAGAAGTTTCTTTTTTTGCATAGATCATAGAATAAGTTTCCGTTTTCAAAATATTAAGTTATTCGCCAAGAACGTCCAAATAAGCTAATGCCAAATTATTAAGAAGAAACACGAGTCTAAAAACACTCTGCAGGTATTTCCGACCAGGCAGTTCCTAGTTTAGTCGTCAATTCGCGTATAATCGCAAGAAGAGACTCTTAAGTTTCGAATAGTTCTTTCAAACACATCCCAAATATACTCCATGGAGTTAAAATTTGGGGATTGTGGGGGCTAAAGCAGCACTTGATTGTCAGGGCCTCTAAACACTCTTTATAATAATTCGAGCCTTATTGCATGGACTTGATACATAGAATATTAACATAATTATTGCACACTTGTAGTAGTGTGCTTCATCCGCAATAATGTTGAGATAACACTGAGCAGTTAAAGTTTTCTCTAAAGTAATAATAGATCAAGGGCCTTCGAAGAAATCATTCCATAGCATATTGCTAGTCGACCGACTTAAACAGTTGACATGTTAGGATTCATTATATCATGTTCTTGACTCCATATTCTGATCCTTCCGTCGCGACGCATCGGCATGTATCTATTGGAATCGTGATTCGTCGGAACAAACTACTTTATTCTGGTTGTCTTCGGTTCAGTTTTGATGTTCTCATGTCCATTATAGACGGATTTTGCAATTTGCAACAGGGCGTGACATTGTGCGACGAGTGGTATCATCAAAAATGCTTAGTACAAGGTGTGCCCAAATGAAAAGGAGACTACGGTTATATCTAACGAATATTTTAATTACAGAATATTTTAAGTACAGAATAGTTGACGTACAGTTAATGTGTAACATGACGCCTACACAAAATTGCCTTTGATAATGATGCACTGATCTCAGAACGTAAGAAGGGAATGATGGCTTCAGTAATGAAACTCCTGGGTTACATACGAGTACTAATCCTTTTCCCACGGTGTTCTGGACTTCTTTGTCGTGATTTTTTTAAGGGGCCTAAAATATGGGAGTCACATGGGGAGATGTCGGGGTTGTACGGAGGATGTTTGAGGATTTCCCACCATCGAAATGTTTCCAGTAAGTGGAGGGTCTTCTTGCCCACAAGTGGCTTAGTGTTGTCCTGGAGCAGCACTATCCATTTCGAGAGCTTCTCTCTACGCTTGTTTTCGATGGCCCGTTTCGGCTTCAGCAACGTGTTGCAGTACCGTTCAGCGTTAACTGTTTCACCCCGTTCTAGCCAGTCGAGGAGTATGGGTTCTTCTTTGCGAGTTAGCTGTTTTAGGACGTGGGGAGCCGGGAAGACGCTACATCTATCGACAAGCATATTTACCAACTTCGATTAGATACAACGGCACTACAGTGAAAGTCTCCTTTTCATTTGGGCATACAATATATTTTTCTGGTTACAGCTGTTGTATTGAGCTAGTGTTCAACGAATGGTTGCACATTTCTCATCTTTCATGATCCTCTTTAGACTTCTTTAGTCGGCATTGTTTTTTTTTCCCGCAGAAACTCCCTCGCTGTTTGATTTTTGCTTTTCTGATCACTCACTGATAGCCTACAGTTGTTTTGGAGAAGGTAAAATTTGACATACTCGCGCCAGCCATCAGTGCACTACTATGCAAAATTGCAACAGCATACGCAAATGACGAGTCAGATAAAAGGAGGGAGACGTACTCTGATCCCAGAAACTTCAACAAGGTCAGTGCGTCCAGGGGCGCGTTTCTGGATTTGAGTTTGTGATTCATCGCTCATACGTCAAAATTGCGTAATATCAAAACATTTGACATTGTTAAATTACCCTTTAATAAATGAAGCTGATATAGATTTGTTGTTAATTACGCTCGTATATCGCGATGAAATATCCAAACACTAGCCCTCTGGGCAGGATATTTTTGCAGGACTGTTTTGTTCAACAGGTGTTACGGCAATCCTTCACCGACGCACCTTTTCCGAAGCTTGGCCTCCTCGCTCACCTCATCTCTCATCTTATGTGACTACTGGTTATTGGGTTCTTAAAGGATCGGGTTTACCGCGAAAAACCCTTAAACTAGCTACAGCTGTAAGAAAGCATTCGTCGACATGTTCTAGAAATTAAAGCGGGCTTATTGAGTTCAGCAGTGGAAAACGCGGAAAGCTTTCTGGAAGAGGAACTTATTGAACATTGGTAGAACGATTTGTCGAGATGCAGCGCCACCTAAGGGCGAATTTTAGTACCAATTTTTGTTTATTTAATAAATGGCAAGCGCATTATTTGCATTGTGTCTTCTTCGAGTTTTGTGATATTAGCGCCAGTAGAACGTCCTCTGAGTTGGAGAAGTATAATTTCCATACCGCTGTGTTAATTTGCTGGTTTAGATGCTATACTTTCAGAAAATGTGAATTGTCAACTCTGGACCACCCTGTAAATTCACGTTTTTGCATATTTGACTTTCCTATTTTCTTCATAAAATGAGTCCGGATTTCAAATTATTTCGTTATAATGGGTTTTCGTTTGACATTTATTACTGGTCATTAAGTTTAAGTCTAAATTTTCAAATCTTTAAATCCTTATCATTTGATTTGGTTTTTTTTTTGGTTTTTTTTAGACATTTTACTTACATTATAATTTACTCGTACACTCGGATTTATCGAGTTCAATTTTCCTACTTCGATTAAAATTTGCATTGTATTTTTCTTGCTGCAAAAAAATTACATTGCGCGAAACAAAGTATTTAAAAAAAAACAAACCCGATATCAAACGTATAATTTTTCGCTTTTACGTCAAGTTCAACGAAATTTAAAGAAATTTATATTCATTCAATTTTTTATCGCTGCTTTCTAATCTAATGTACATTGATTTGGTACAATTTTCCTCTCTCGCACCGCGCGTTCTATTCAATTGAAACGTTTTTCCTCCCCTCACTTCTTTCGGTCCTCAAATAGCATTAGGCATCGTTAAATGTTTTTGTATTTTTTTATCCTTAACATTTTTTTAAACGTTTTCAGTTGGAAGAAGAAGAGAAAAAAAATTGAACAAATCGAATTCCTGGAATGAACGATTTCTCGTGAGATCAAGGACCGCGAACGCCGAGTGGCGATGCCATGCGGATGTGACAAATGGACGACGGTTGTTGACGTTGGGGAAGAGAAAGTGGGAGAGGAAGCGACAACGGTCTTGCAAATCAACTGATGCTTTTTTTTTGTTGACGACTGTTTAGCGTATAATCAGAATTCCTTTATGTGTTTCCCACCCTTTAAATTTCGTTTTTCCAATTTGTTTTATTTGTTTTATTATACGATTCGGTCCGTTGAGTCCCGGCCTCTTTTACTGTCTCGGAAAAGGGAATTTCGTGTATAGAATATAATGTCTACACATAAGAAAAAGAGAATGAGCATGTTCGTGACGTTACCTATTTTATTTAATTAATGCTTTTAACCCATCAAAAATGTATATAAAAAACAAGATGTCAAAAAACAATGTCGTGTATACATACATAGGATGCATTTAACTGAAGTTTTATGAATCGAATTCCTGGAGTCCTAGGAGGTGGTGATGCTATACAATCCTGTTTGGAAAGATTGCATAGAAGGAACAGTACATCGGAGTGAACACATGTTTTAGAGCGAAAACGAACATAAAATTTATTCGGTCATCTAAGTCATTTCACATTTTCACCAGTATGTGAACAAAATATAAGGAAACCGCAAATCCACAACGAAATATCTTGATAATTTTGAAAAATATACTTTGCTCACATTCTTGGCAAGTTATCCACACTTCTATTGTTACCTTTACCAGTGTTAATTTAGTCATCATTTCCATGCGAGTTAGCATCTCTGTATGTATTGCCCAGTTCTGCGACGTAATTCTTTAACGTTTTAAATTTAAAGGACATCCCGTGCAAGATACCTTTTGCCGGAGTATCAAAGCGCACAGTCATCCGCGAGTTCAAGAAATAGTCCATCCACAGGCACTGCGGGTGGCAACAACCGTCGAAACTGTGGTCGGAAGTCAGTGCTATGAACGGGACCAAAGAAGGCAAGAACTGCTGCAGGAATCAATAATGGTCCGCATGGACAAGTTTGTGAAAGAACTGCATATAAGAACTGAACTGTAGGCGACTGGAATCGCGTGATTTGGTCGGATGAATCAAAGCTTTGTCTTTATTCGAAGTACGCTCGACGGCATGTGCATAGAAGAAGCAATGAAGCCTTTCACCCTGATTGTGTTCAAGGTGTGGTGCAGGCGGATGGTGGCTCTGTGATGCTGTGGGCAAGTTTTCAGCACAATGAACAGGGACTGAAATTAGTACCAGGCTTAACCAGCATCACTATCGTGACATTCTGGATGGCCAACTGCTGCATTTTGTGGATCATGTCAAGGGTGTCTATGACATAGACGATGTCATCTATCCAGACGATAACTGCTGGGTTCACAGGGCTAGTACATTGATTGGCCCGCCATAACCCAATAGAGAATTTGTGGGACCACTTGGAGCATCCAAGAGCAAGAATCGCCATCCGACTAACAGCGCCGACCTGCGGGATAAATTGTATGCAGCATGGTTGGAGACTATCTAAAGACACTCGTACAATCAATGGTCAAGTGCATTAAAGCTGTAATTAAAGCGAAAGGACGTGCGGCGCGCTATTAACTTTTTGTCCGGTGTACTTATAAGGTTTAAACAAAAGAATATAATAGCTTCCTATGATGCAGTGACTAAATGGCTGCAACAATCCGTGTCGCATTTCAGGTAGATCGGTCGATAATGGCGGCACGTAAACGTGGTCTTTGACAAATCTCCAAAAGAAGAAATCGCATGGACTGACGTCGAGAAAACGTGGCGACCACGGCAGAAGTTGGTCCCACGTATTACTGAATGGATGTGTCTTGTGTCTTGTAATGTAAGTAATATAATCTTGGCCAGTTTCTCTTTCATCTGATGTAGCATGACATACCTAATCAGTACTAGGGACTAATAAGTACGAAGTAAAAAACCGTTGCTCTACTTGTAAGGTTACAAAACAACTTATAGGATGTTGAGTAAGCCCTTAAGTTACACTCACCATAATTATAAATAGTGCCAAATCTCGGGGTCTCGTCAGTCCAATCCTTATAAATTTATAACTTCGACTAGACTGACTCTTAACTTTGGTATCACAATGTTACTCAAAATTTGTAATAACAGTTAAATATGGAACAGAATTCAGTTTTTAAAACTATACTAATTATTGTATACGAGGGGCGGTCATAAAATCATTACAATCAACATGAAAGAACGATCGCTTTTGAAAATGTGTGGTGCCACCGGGAAGTGATATCCCTCGAGTGCTGGAGGATACTAAGCGGCGTTTGGTGCAGTATCGCTAAACGCCGCCAGAGCGTCGAAAGCAACATGGTGCATCCTGTCGGAAAATTGGAGATGCAAATATTCTATAATATGCAGCTAATCCAACAAATTAAAAAGGGTTGCACAGAAAGTAAGATTGTATTTTGTATGTTAATTAACATCTTAGACATGTATAACGTTTATTTTCTTGAAGATATTTATAGAAGGTGAAGTTGAAATATTGTAATTGGGGAATCTAAAGGTTATTCGTGATCTTTCTGTATAAATTCCCCAAAACTTAAGATTTTGAATATTTTTTATGGTGTCAATTTGTTTAAAGAGCTTCTTGCCAACATAAGCACATTAAAATGCAATGCATTTTTTTTTCAGTTGAATAACTGTTGTGAAAAAGTAGGATTTATGGCCTTAAAAACGATAAAGCTGTTACTATTTAAGAGCATGGTGTATGTTTTTGTTTGGAATAGATGCGAAAGAAAAAAAAATGCATTCTGTAAGGGATTTCGTGTAGAGAATATAAATTTAAAGTAAAAATTAAACAAACAAACTAAAAAAAAAAAAAAAGAAACCTTTTTTCCATATTACCTCGGAGGCAGATTTTTTCGGCGTAGAATTGTCCCTCTCCCCTGTTCGTTTGATGGATCCCGGCGAGCGTAGCATTGTGCGTGGCGACGAGTCGCTCCTCCGAAAGCCGACATTCGGTCCCCGTTGCGTTGCGCACAAACAGCAAGGAGGAGCAGCGGCTCTCACGAAAGCAAAAGGCTGTGCAAGAGCTGAAGTTGGCCCCCCGCGTGTTCCAGTAAGTACTTGTGTCCGCTTGAACGTTGGTGGCCAACAAGAAACTTACTTTACCCGTCGAACATGGTGGCTCGTCACCTGACAAAGAAGTAACGTTAAAGATAGGGATCAAGATGAATAAAGTTGGGCGGTTTGAAAAATTTAATTGGTTTGAGATAGGAATTTCGCTATAAAAGCTTCTACTACAAACAACTAAAGGATTAGAATATGTAAAATACTACGTTTAAGTTAAGTTGCCCAACGTTAAATTGTCATTTCATTAAGGAAAAGCTTATACTGTAATTATATTTAATTAATCCAGGGATAATATGATGTAGCAGAATGTTTATAACAAAATCTTCCTGAGATATTATTTCGTCCGTATATGAATTCAGAAATCGGGTCCACCTAATTGCACAGGAACCGTTCGTTAGATTTAGATTACGGATATCAGCGTGACTGAATTATATCAGGCCTGGATCAATATTTTACGAAATTTCTACCTTTTTACCAAAATGAACGTGCTAGTTTACCACCACCTGTGGCTGAATTGAAATGGCGAGATTTCTCCGTAAAATTCGTTCTATCGAACGCGGCCTGTTAGTTATTGTTTTATTGCTTCATTGGTTAGTTCACCGTCTTCGATGTGCGGGCCAAGAATGCTGGGGCATAGGCTTTCTATAGTGCGCTTCAGAGCAACTTGACTGTGTTAGAACAGTTACGGGACCGAATAACATGCAGTTGATCCAATATCAGTGCGCGGTTAAGGATGGCTTCCTTGCAAAGATGTAACTCTCACCAATCACAACAACTTGCGCCGCACTACTTTTCTATGCGACGTCACATCAGGGCGTGAAAAGGTTGCGTAACTGTTCCAATGCAGTCACCTATCCCAGACTGCGATAATACAAGGCGTTTATAATTAAAGTTCCGGTACTCTGACCAGTTTTTCTCAAAAACAACCTATCCGAATTTGTTCAGATTTTCAGGATATCTTAACGAGAGTATGGGAGAGTGAAATGTGCAATGAAAAAATAATTCACTATTTCGTCGGTAGGTGGCGCTGTTTCAATAAAATGCTCAAAAATATGACATACAATGGATAGAAGATGATGTTCAATATGTTCACACCGCGGTCTATAGATATTCATGGTCATCGAGCTTCGGCCATTTTCCACTGTTTCGAGAAACTAAGGAAAACAGATCGCACCAGGGCCGACCGTGACCTGCGATAGAGGTTTTTCATTGAAACTGAAAATGAAAGTAAAGTTTCTGTCTGTCGATAGGGCAGCGCTGCAGGCGTTTTTGGGCCGATTGTACATGCAGCGCCACTTTTCAATAGAGTTCCCGCCCTATTGGGAGCTAGAAACTTTAGCGTCATTTTAACAATGGAGCTCATAGACCGTGGTTCACACCATTAAATGCTCAAGAGATGTTTTCAAGAGATGTTCGATATGTTTCACATCATTAAATGCCATTATTTGAAATCTTAATATAGCGTTTGCAATTTGTTTAAATAGCGATAAGAACTGGTTTGCGTATACTTTTGAGTATAGTGGAACCTCGGTTCACGAACGCCCCGGTTCGCGAACAATTCGGTTTACGAACAACAGTTTTTGTTTCGGTTTACGCACCAAATTTCGGTTTACGAACTGGCGCATCGCTAACTTGCCATTGTACGCATGCGCAGCTAGGTAGTGTCACTTTGTATTCATGTGAATATCGTTCGCAATTTAGGTTTTATATCTTTAATGTTATTCTCGACGCCTCTATCAAGAGGTTCCTGGTTCGAATCCAGGTCGAAGAATTTTTTCATCCATTTTTTTTTTTCAAATAATATCATGTATTTGCGAGTTTGCTCCTCCAGTTCATATTCTTTATTTCTTATTGCGTGTTCATCAAACTTTTTGATGGTTTGGGTAGGAGAAATTCCCAATCTGTGAACCGGCTGTCCGCCTTCCATTGGGTTTCTACCTTGCCAACTTGGTTGTCTTTAAGACACTTAATGACAGCATGGTTGTACAATTGTCTTTAACGACATTCTTAAATTACTGTACTGTACCCATATTAAAATTAATGGAAAAAAAATCTGTTTTTGATTGTTGGAACGAATTAATTGTATTAACATTGATTTGAATGAGGAATGTTGCCTCGGTTCACGAACAACTCGGTTCGTGAATAGACTCCTGGAACGGATTAAGTTCGTGAACCGAGGTTCCACTGTATTTTGATTGAAACAGCACCACCTACCGACGAAATGATGAACTATTTTTTATTGCACATTTCACTCTCCTATATTCTCGTTAAGATATCCTGAAAATCTGATCAAATTCGGAAAGGCCATTTTTGAGAAAAACTGCTCAGAGTACGGGAAATTTAATTATAAGCACCCTGTATATCTGTCCAGGACACGTGAAAAGAATTGTCCTATGAATAGACCACAAATGACCTATAGGGTCCCGCTATCTATGAAATAAAAACTAAGCGTGCATGCTGAAGCTGGTATCAATCCGCGTTGGAAGGGAAACTTGAAATATTCTAAAGGCGTCTTCTTGTTTGCTTGTATTTGAAACTTCCCACTAATGGACAACAGTTTTTAGTAACAAAATACACACACACACACATTCAGGTTTTTTTTTTTATTATACAGTAGTTATCTATCGGTATCCGCAGTCACGTCAAATTTTTTACATACCTCCCTCTTCATACACGATGGGAAATTCCTGATCTATTTTTATAAAGGTTCCTGTTTTACGGAATTCCCCTTCGTTCACAGAAAATATATTCACAAAGGTAGGGGCTAAACAATGGTGGTGTCAAATTTGACCTTTGGCCTCGAATTTTGCACATTGCAATTCGTAACTTTGTAACCGTTACAGGTAGCGAAAAATTGCTAATTGAGAGCTCAAAACGCTGATTTTAACAAAGAAAAGAGATTAAAAATAAGCGTAAAAATACACCCACTACAACAAAATGAAATTTTAGTGGTCAAGCTACATGGTGTGGACTATGGAATGGCATCTTAGTGGGACCTGTTTTTTACAACGGTTGCCTTATAGGAGTAAGGTACACAGAAATGATTTTGGATGGCTTCGTCTTCTTCTTTAGTGCAGTACCGCCGCATGTGGTTCCAGCATGATGGGCACCTCCACATTCTGCAGCCATTGCACGTCAACGACTGGATGACATGTTTCCACATCGATGGATTGGCCGAGGAGGTTCAGTTCATTGGCCACCACGTTCGCCTGACTTGACACTACTCGATTTTTTCTTTTGGGGATACATCAAGGACAAGGTGTATGCTACTGTACCAGCATCAGTAAATGAATTGAAACCACGAATTCAGCAAGCTTGTACATACATAACACCCATCATGATGGTAGATGTGATAGGTTCTGTGAAATACCGTGCACAGTTATGCATTGCTGCAGAAGGCTACCACATTGAGCACTTCATTCATTGACAAAACTCAATGTAGCTTGAGCACTGAAATTTCATTTTGTGGTAGTGGGTTTATTTTTAATCTCTTTTTTTGGTTAAAATCAGCGTTTTGAGCTCTACAACTGTACAATTGGAAATTTTCTCTACCTGTAACGGTTACAAAGTTACAAATTGCAAGGTGCAAAATTTGAGGTCAAAGGTCAGATTTGACACCACCATTGTTTAGCCCCTACCTAACACTCTGTGTGTTACTTGCAACAGATTTCTTGTATCTCCACTCGTTTTGAAATTCTATGGGGGGGGGGGGGTACAAAACTTTTGACCAATCCGTAAAAAAATTTGAGTCGACTGGCAACTTGACATACCCTAACCCCCGTTTTCTCATAAGGCTTTGGTCCCATTATCCGCGAATTCAGCATACACGGGGATTTTCAGGAAACCAAACCCTCGCGGATAACGAGGGATTACTGTATATTGTTTATATGTTATATATCTCGTCAAGAGATGGCGCTGGTGTCATCGAATTAGTAATCTCTACGATTTAGGATTCAGTTTCGAAAGATATCGATAAAATTGATCGAAATAACAGTATCAACGAATTATATTTTCAAAATAAATCAGAACATGTCACTAACTGTAATAGTATTCAAGTAGTAAAGTCTTAATTTTTTACAAAACAAATATCCGAAGAGAAAGGGTTTATTTCTTATGGTGAATTGGAGCTACACGGTGAAACGGTAAAACTAACGCATGTGCATTTCGATTTTATTTCATAGATAACGGGACCACGCTATAGATGTTGACTAGCCAATCATCTGTCCTCGACGTGTTTGTAAACGTTATCCTTGGGAATTCGAGGCAGTCAAGTTTATTTGTAAAGCGATAGAGCATTGGAGGCCGTTCCTCCCTACGATGGAGTTGAAGCACCCATAGATGTGGAGTTTTACGTCAGATATTCCTATAGACAGGTAGCAGATGTGTGAAGAACAATTTTCAGGCTTGCCTTATTCGGGCGTACGTGGCTTGCAAGCAAGTACGGAGAATCGTAATTTGAGAGTCCTCTTTCTGTATGAATTTAAACTGGGCCATTCGGCAAGAATTGCCTATCCGAACATTAACAACGCATTTAGGAAGAACACGGCATGGAATGGCCTTGTTCGCTGATGTTTATGAAGTCTCGAAGCGGACCCGCGAAAAACTTGTCGTGAGATGGCAGCATAGATAGGTGTTCACCACACGACCGTTGTTCGTCGTCTGGGTGCGTTGGGTAAGGTCAAAAAATGGACTTGTGGGTACCTCATGAACTGCCAACTTCCAATAAGCCCAGGCTTTTGGAATCTACACATTTCTGCTTTCCAGGAATAAACAGAAACCGAATTGCAACTTGCGACAAACAATGGATCCTGTATGATAATCGTAAACGAGCTGGACAATGGTTAAGCAAGATACAGCATCCTAAGCCTCCCTTACACCCCAAAAATATAGTGCTCCTTGCATGGTAGTCCACAATCGGGTTATTCGGGTTATTTATCGCAGGAGGCAAGATGTCAAGATGTCAACCGAATTTTTGGCAAGAGGCAAGATGTCATAATTTGTAATAATTCGCGTCCAAATGTATTGCTCATTTTCAGGACATTTCATTCGCACCACCCTAAAGCTGGATACACTGTAGCAGATTTCGTTTGATCCATGACAATGGCAAGGCTTCATCCAGACAAACTCCAGCTGTGTTCACTGAAATGCACGATGTTGAACAACATTTCTGGATGTCCTTGTCTGGTTAACCTGTTCAGTTGTTATATTCCTTATTCTGGCTGTGCAATTCCTTATCCTTCATTTGGAAAAGTACAGCAAGTCATCGTCCTATCCATTTGAGCGTTTATGTCTTAACACCGATTCTGTAGCTCACTGAATCTATTTGAAGAGGTAATTTCGAGATTCATTTTCTAGGCTATGGCATATGCTGCGCTTTACATAAAAGATGTATACATTAGCCAATGAATTAGAAACATGTGTGAAACATACGCAAGTTTGTTTTAATCCGTTTTTATGCAAAGATAGTATGAGGTCATGTGATTCAAACGTATACTTATCAGCTACTTAAGATCGAATTGGGTAAATCTAATCATAGAAGAATCATATGACGAATCGTCTTTGAGGATTTTTTTATCGCCCTACCTCAGGTGTTTAAATTTTAAATGAAAATAGGAAAGAAAATTACACAGCCTGCGTTCGAACCAGGAACCTTCGGCTAATCGCGCCACTGTGGATTACGCTATCTGTATGCCATTTGGGCTGGTTTCGTTGAATACTCTTGATCCGTATGGGGAGAGAGACCTAACAAAGTTTGAAACGGACTCATTGTTGGGGCTACTCTAGCTGGATCCACGATTGAAAAAATGAAACAGCTGACTGGTGTTTTTCGAAAAGGGGTATATCCAGAGTATTCAACCTTGGAAAAATGATCCACACTCTTTGTTTAAAAGAGATAACTGTGGCTCAAAGACCATGCTCGAGACAAACTGGGCATCCATTATGCAAAAATTGACAAATGATTTTAACCGGAGTTGTTCTCGAACCATTTCTGGCAGAACGATGCGCCGGGGCTTGAAGTGGATCCAAATCGGCAGTCGCATGACTATACGAAAACTCCTGATTTCTGTATAGAACAGGAAAGTTCATCTACAATAGGGTCTGAAACGTCGTGACTAGACACGTGAAGACTGGAAGAAGGTTATATCGTCCTTCTAGAGGTAAAGTCACTAAGCGACATTTTAAAGTTTTGAAGATAATGAAGTTTTTTTTGTGTTTTTTTTTATTATTGATGAAAAATAGAAAAGAAATCGGTAATTTCAACATCTGAGGTTTGCCGTGAAAAAATCCTCTTAAGACCTTTCATTTATTAATCTTTTTTTTTTTTTTTTTTTTTTTTTTTTTTTTTAACCTCCAACAATACTTTCAGCGAATTGCGCTTAATGAATTTTTCCATAAAATATTGGCTGAAGTAAGCCTCTTAGGCACTTGTTGACCTTTTCCAAGCATGAATAAGGTAAGTAGTTGCTGAAGCGTATTGTGACAAAAAGTGAATTTACCCAAAAAAGTGCACTTGATGAGTTTTACCTCTAGAAAGACGGTATGGTCTTACGAGTAGATACCGACAGTAGGCAGAGGATTTGTCAGGAGTTTCATGAAACAATGGATCTAGCTTATCAAGGGAAGTCAAGGATCTGATAGTGGAATTTCTTCTGCTGGTATGGAACTGGTCCCCAGATAATCGGTGCGTTCCACGGGCAACCCGAACGTTGTCGCCGACCAAGTCCGTACTGTAATGGTGAATTTTTAAACTGCATGTGATGACTTCGTCTTGGACGGCAATGCTATTGGTTCAGCAGTGGCTTATACAGCACGAAAATAAAGACAGACATCCCGTCATTTACCTCAGCCGTCCCAGAGCCAAATCCATAGAGAAAGTATGGAACATGTTGGAACGACATATCCGACAGCAAAATCTTCTTCGGACAAATATGACTTATAAGTGCTTCACTGTATGTCAACTCGTAACTCCGGTCAGAGGGAGGCCAATAAAGTAATTAACATATGTTTTAATTCATTGGTTAGTTTGTGTAGGATATGAAAACAGCAGTTGAAGAAAAAATGTATTTTGAGCTCCATCTGTTGCGAAATTCCTTACCTTAACCTTTCTTTAATTTTGATTATTAATAAAGCATCCATCAAAAATATTCATCATTAAAGAAGTATTCATTAGCTTATTTCAAAATTACAGTGAAACTATTTTTTCCTATCAAGCGTAAAATTCCAGCCACTGCATTGAGAAAACGATGGATATATGAATCCCTGAATTTAATATTGTAAGTGATATATGAATCCCATAGGTAAAGATCAACAAAATCAAACAGTCTGGCAAGTTTTACGCTTGATTTAAAACAATGTTTCACTATTAAAAAATAGAAATTGTTTCAAACTTCTTACTTTTCGTTCCAGTCAATAAACTCATTGCCACGAAAATCAGAACAGTAGGCATCGACGTCTCCGTTGCCGACATGCTGTGCATTTGAAAGCAAAGACAAAGAAAAAGAGGAAGAAAAATAAAAAAAGAGAGACTTACAGTTTAAATAAAATATTTTTCTAAAAAAAATGGCTAGGGGGATTCTTAAAAAAGTATAAAGCTAACAAAAAAAATGTTAAAAAGTGTCAATCGGAGTTAAGCAGTTATTTCTGCTGCGAAACTACTCAAGCAGATCGTCTTAGGAAGAGTTTGCTTCGTTGATTTTTATCAGTTTTGCTTGAAAGTTTGCAGACGGTCATAAAACAAACGTTCACATTGCAGATGTAAAATTTTAAGGTGCACATTTATCTGATCGTCATGCAACAAGAGGAGGATTCTTTCTTTGGATCGAAACAAGACCTTCAAGAAACTGGTACTGATGAAGGCCCATTGGTATCTTGTACTAAAATGACGTTGTGAATACATGAATGAGAATTATATTAATTATACGCTTATATTGTGATCTATTGAAGACATATCAATTAGTATGCGTAATAGTCAAGTTGTATATAACATGGGTTCCTGCAGAAGCCGAATTATTATGTGGAAATTTATGTAGGCTATATAAACCAGAAGCCAATGGCTTTGTGATATTGGAGGATAATATTGAAAATAGCCGGAGGCTTAGCTATCCTAATCTGACATACTTTAGCGACTATTTTAGATAGTGGATAGCGGAATCTTCGAAAATTAAAGGAATTTATCTGAACTAAATTTAAGGATTTCCAAATGTAATATTAAATTATTTTTAAACGTGTGTTACGGGAATTTATGTAAACTAAGAGCACCCTTTAAATAAATATTCTTAAGGAAATAAAATTTTAAAGTTTAAAAAAATAAAATACCACAGAAGATAAATGCTTCCACAAAGAACCTGAAGACTTAATTAATATTACTAAGAAGAAAAAACAGAGAGAGAGAGAGAGAGAGAGAGAGAGAGAGAGAGAGAGAGAGAGCGACAACCGCTACAAAAAAGCCTATGATTGATTCGTGCAGGTTTGTTGTTTTATTTCTTACTCTCCTCGAAACGATAGTTTGAAAAATGGATCACCTCAAAATAGCGGCAACGTTGGCTGAGACACCAAAAAAGTGCGGCGGTGATTGGTCTAATTGCGCTGTCCCCCTCGCTCTCATCTAACTTCTCTCATTGTCCGGACGTCTCCGTGCCAACCTATCAGGCGCCTGTCCTGCCGCACGTGCTCCCCCGAGAAAATCGTACGCGCTTAGTGACATATGCAAATCGCCTTCTTAAAGAAATTGAATGCCTATCGAAAAATAGTGTTGAAAGTGTTACCTTGGGTACGACGAGGGGGGGTCACGAGGTCGAGGTTCTCGGCGATCGTGGTGGCACAGGATTTATTTCTCGGTGCAGCTGTCGGACCGTGAATGCATCGTAGAAAGAGAAAGAGAGAGAGAGAGAGAGATTGCGTGCTTTGCCGCAGGGTCCTCTCGCAGGTGGAACTTCACGTGGAAGAGAAACACAACATGCACACACACTTCACATACACACATATACATACACGCAGATAGAGAGCGAGAGCGAGTGAGAGTGGATGAATGAATGACTATGTGAATGAGAAAAGCTGGAAATTTTGTACAAGAGCGATTGAAAAGGGAAAGATGATGAGCGAATAAAATCGTTGCCTGATTCGATGACTAGGTGGCGTTCAAGGGCAAGTTGCTAACCCTCCTCTACCACTCCATCTCTAGAATTTCTTGAAACTATAATCGGAAAAAACGGTGTCACGAATTGGCAGTGGAATTTTTCCTTTTTTTTTTTTTTTAACTCCTTTCTCCCGTAGATAGGGGATCGTCTAAAAAGTTCATAACTTCCATAATTGCCCAATTTAACTGATATTTTGTAGCAGAATTGTCATTTCTTATTGACGTCTTTCTCACTTAAATCGTTTGGCATTCATATCTTTATTTCATCTGAATGAAAGGATGCTTCTGATATAGAATTACAATTAAGAATAGTAAAGAGTTAAGAACTATTCTTCCTCAAAAAGATTTGAAGTTAAGCTGGGATTATTTAACTTTTAAGAAGTAGTGTTTTGATTACTAAGCTCCCCGTTTGTAACAGAAATAAAGCATCCGAACATGCGACAAACAAATTAAAACTTGACTAGCAAGTGTGGATGCATCGTACTACGAAAACAAAACATTCTCAACATTGTTCATTAAATTTATGATTGATATGCACCATGAATTTTGGTAAAACGAGGATTTAGAATTGAATGCTCATATCAGATAAAAATGAATTTTTTTAAGAAAAGGAATATAGCAGGAAAGCCGAGCCCCATTTCAAAAGTCATCAAGGATGACAGTCCCTCTAAGATTTCATATTCTTGACGAGTTTTTCAGGAATCAGAGATGCTCATAGTACTCGACCATTTGATTTGTTCGAAATTTGAGAAACTAATGAACCTAAAAATTGATTAAATACAAGGGGGAGTTAATTAATCAAATGTTTTTTTTAAAAAACTAACAGTTTATTATGGTGCCAGAGTCACGACCACATTAATTTTGCAATAAAATAGAAACACACCAACACACATACAAAGTACAGCACGGAATCTAATTTAAAGGTAAACTCCACGGAAAAAAATCGACTTTATTAAGTACCGAAAGGTGCTTTATGCTTTGGCCTTGTCCGTCCGTCCGTCCGTAACTCGATTTTCTCGGAAAGTATGAAAGATTTTAAAAATCTGTTTTCACCAATCGATAGATATGGGAAATGGCACGGACGAGTTCGAAGATGGTCGAAATCTGTACAGTGGCACGCGCTCTAATTGTACTATTGTGATACCCCCCCAAAATTTTTCCATGTTAAGATATAGTAAGTAACATATCAAACCACTCGTAACGACGAGCTATGAACGAATATAACGTTATTAAATAGTGTTTAGCCAATTGATAAATTTAGTTTGAAATCTGTACAATTGCATTGGAGAAAACGCGTAATAAGCATATAGGTTCGGCTCAGCGCGTGCTCTAAACGTTAATGAAATGGTGTGCGCGCAGGATGCACGAGATGGACGATTATTGAAAGGGCAGAACGGACTCTAAATCAAAAGAATTTTATTATTCGTAGGGAGCTTATTATTTATTTATTACGATAACTTGAAAACGAATTAACTTTTTCACATTCTGTTTTCACCAATCCATTAATATGGGACGGAGCACGAATAAGTACGAACCTGAGATAGCCGGAATAGGTACGTGCTCTAATGGCTCGTGCTATAATGGTTACATTACGATACCCCCTTAAAAATTTCCTCTAACCAGATATGGCATGTAATATATAAAATAAATCGTCACGACGTCTCATGAACGAATATATGAGAGTAACTAGTGATAGCACAAATTGGTATAACAGCACCTGTACGTGTAAGGATGTATCATTAATGAATATAACGCGTAAATAATGATAGTAGTAATTGGTTTACTAGCACGTGCCTAATAGTACTATATGGTACCGATGGAACTTTCAATGCTAAAATATGGCATGTAATATATCAAATAACTCGTAACAACGTGCCATGAGTGAATATAACGAGTAAATAATGATAGTGGGAAATGGTTAAATAGCACGTGCCCTAATCGTACCAAATGTTACCATATGGTATTGTTGGAACTTTCAATGTTAAGATATGGCATGTAATATATCAAACAACTCGTAATAACGTGTCATGAGTGATTATAACAAGTAAATAATGATAGTGGAAAATGGTTAAGTAGCACGTGCCCTAATGGTAACGTGAGGTACCATATGGTACCAGTCGAACTTTTAATGCTAAAATATGGTTTTGGTTTATTAGAAACTTGGCGTCGACTACTAAGGTCATTTTGCGCCTTTTACACAAGTCATAACAGTACGCAGCCCGGGACAAACACAAACATCCATGCCCACGGCGGGATTCGAACCCACGACCAGGCGGACTCGAGTACTAGAAAGCCTACGCCCTAGTCCTCTCGGCCACCTGGCCGGCCTAAAATATGGTATGTAGTATATAAAACAACTCGTAACAACGTGTCATGAGTGAATATAACTAGTAAATAATGATAGTGGGAAATGGTTAAGTAGCACGTGCCCTGATGGTAACTTAAGGTACCGTATGGTACGGTTGGAACTTTCAATGCTAAAATATGGCATGTAATATATCAAACAACTCGTAACATCGTGCCATGAGTGAATATAACAAGTAAATAATGATAGTGGGAGTTGGTTTAGTAGCACGTGCCCTTATAT
>JAHWFO010031644.1:754381-785925 GCA_023313115.1 Rhysida immarginata
CTTTCTATGCTAAAATATGGCATGTAATATATCCAACAACTCGTAACGACTTTTCTTGAGTTAATATAACGACTAAATAATGATAGTGGGAAATGGTTAAGTAGCACGTGCTCTAATGGTACCAATTGATACCATATAGTACCGTTGGAACTTTCAATGCTAACGCTGGAATTTTCAATGCAAAGATATGGCAATTAATATATCAAACAACTCGTAACAAAGTGTCATGAGTGAATATAACGAGTAATTAATGGTAGTCGGAATTGTTTAGTAGTACATGTTTGAATGGTGGTATATATATTGCCTTTGGCTTAATGGTATATAAAACTAAATACTGTGAGATATAATGCTAGATAGTAGTAGTTAATCGCTTGCTTCAATAGTAGTTGATTACGTAGAAACACTTTAGTAATTGAATATGAAAAGATGATAGATGGTTACACATAACGCTTCAGCAATTAAGGCTTACTTCGTTTAACATTATGTGGGAATGTCTTACAAATTATAGAACTTTTATTTGTTCAAAATATAAAGAATAAGTTCACTCTTCGTTTAATCCTTCAGTCCTTCAAGTTAATTCTTTTAAATTCTGTCTATACATTTGTTTACTTAAATAGTAATTTACAATTTTCATGTTTATATATTTTCTCTAAAGTGTGTTAAAATGTTGGTTAATCTATATATATCTATGTATGATGCTATAATACGAAAATGTGCTCCCTTTATCTGCTTTGGCGGTAAAGTCATTTTTGTTAATTTATTTCGTTAATGACTTTATTGCTTTATTTATGTCATTATCTTTTCCTCTTTCTTTGTTTTTGTTTTGTATTTATGATTATATTTAATATTTTTTAAAATAGGGTTTCCCGTCAATAAATAAATAAATAAATAAATAAATAAATAAATAAAATATTATATGTCGACTCTTCGAGCATTGTTTAAGCTAGCTTGGAACATTCGCCCGTTACGAAGGGATTGTTGTAGCACGCGCACACATCCTTAGCTTGCGCGCGTTCGTTAGCTCGCGTCTGCTTCATTAGCTTGCGGTCGTTCGATTCCAAACAATGAAAAATGACTTAGGAATACTTTCGAAAGTTATAAAAAGAAATTTAGTCATAATTATAAGCTGGTTGAAATTTATTCACAATTTATTCACAAGTACAAGGAAGAAAAGTGCGGAACAGAATAATATAAACGTCGCATCTATTTGCAAACAATAGAAGCGAGTTGTGCGTTTTGTCGACGAATTCATAATGTAAGAAACGAATGAACGGATAGGAAAACGGATAGGAAAAGGAAAGGATAGGTAAATTGCATAGCTATCATTTCATAATGACGATTCACGAAAGAATACAATTTAATATTTCACTCATTGTTGGTGCTAATTTGATGCACGGCGGTGGGGTAATGTAAATCGTATTTCTGCCAATATTAAGCCCGAAATTGTCCCTACCGTAGAGGAGGCAACAATGTATGATTTTTCCTTGAGCATGCTGTCTCTCTAGGCGGTATTGATTGCACACGCCTCCGTTACGACCAGTTTCGTCATTTCAAATTTACACAAACTACAAATTAGAAGTTTTTCGGGTGGAATATATAAACAACGCAGTTCTTCAATGGCTTATATAGCAGTATTCATTTAGCCTTTCGGTACTTCATTATATCATTCATTAATGGTTTATTTATTTATTTTTTGCATCTTAACATTAATCCAGGTTAATAGAGTATTTATCATTCAAAATTTTTCGATTTTTTTCTAATATTTTATTAAGAAATATGCCTCGGAAAATTAAAAATTTGCGTGGGATCTTCCATTCCTTCTCCACAGAACACGGCGGAACTAGCTGTCATTTCCTGCCGAGATTCTAGTCGCTTAGAACAATTCTACATATCTAACCTGTAATCTGTTTTATGTCGGAATGCCTTCAATTTGTTCTCTGTTTGGGTGTGTAAATAGACAGTCGGAAAAAAATTTCACGTTTCATAGATTTCCAGAATCATAATCGATTAAAAAACAGTGGATTAGTTTTTGACAGCGAGGGAACTGGTATCCAACTCCAAACAGCATCGTGTGCTCATTTTGAAGCGTCTTGCTTTGTCTACGCATCCGCCGTTTTAAATTCAGTATCAATTCAAACAAGAAATTCGCTGAAACTAGATCACGTATAAGGTGGAACTAGATGCTCTTCCAACTCTAAACGGGCCTGGCGTTCTTCAAAAACAACGACCGCAACAGCACTCGTTAAACGCCGAAGGAATGAGGAGGTAAGCCTATCTGCTGTGTAAGGCACACGCCGCCCTAATGTGCACACCCCGACGCGGCAAGCAAAAGATCCCGTTTCACGGTTTAATGCATAGGGCTGTATATCGCAGAAGTTGCAGTAGCATTTAATTCTGCAAACGGCCCTTGTATACATCGCTGTCACTGATATCAAAATCGCAGTCATCACTACCGGTCTTGTTTCATATTCATAGTCCATTGCGATGCCCAACTGACAACAAACCGATAGCGTCCAATGTGTGACGTCACGAATTCGAAACTCCTTCGCACTTCTCGGCGACGTAACAGTTGCCGAATCATGGCGCCAGTGTCTATCGTAGTGGGAGGGACAAAATGAAAGTTTTTTTAATATATTTTATCGATTTTGAGTACGAATTGAAAATTTTTATACATGCTAAGTTGTTATTGAGGCTTTCATCTTTCATTTTAAACAAAGTTGTTTTGGGTGTAGAGTTTACCTTTAAGCAACTTTATTCACATCTCTGAAAAATCTCCCGTTTGTGACCAATGCATTAAGTGTTGGTACCGTTAAATGAAGTTTAAATACTTCTTTATGGGACACTTTAAGCGACATCCTCCGAAAAGACTAAGTAGAGAAATGTGCAGCCATTGTTATCAATCCTCTCTGTCCAGCTTGCAGTGTAGGATTGTCATTGCTCTGCTGGTTAGGCTATCATTACCAAAACGAATTTAAAAACTTTGAGTAATTTAAATGTGGAAAAAAATGATTGGGTAAATTATTCGATACCATGTCTGAGTGAGGTGAGTGAATTAGAGTTTGTATGAGCATGTTTGAGTGAGATGTATAACCACAAGTCACACACACCAGTTATTTCTTAAAGAACTCTCCTTGCTTCTTTACATATTTTTCCAGTATCTGGGAGCATCCGGATCCGGTTCTGTAGAAATCTTCAAGCTGATGTCGAAACCACGTGAGAACAGCCTTTTTCACTTCCTCATTGGAGCCGAACCTCTGTCCTCCCAAGAACTCTTTCAATAGCCAAAAAGGTGATAATCGCAAGGGGAAAGATCCAGGCTGTATGGAGAATGTGGTAAGATGTCCCATTTGAGTTCCATCAGTGTGTCCCTAGTCAGTTTGGCTGTGTGTGGTCTGGCATTGTCTTGCAGAAAACAAACACCGCTGGCAAGGAGTCTTGGTCGCTTTTTCCTCAATGCCGGCTTCAGGGGCGTCCTCAAAATGTCACAGTTGTAGGGGCATTTATGGTTCGACGTTCTTCCAGAAAATCGACATAAATGATACCCTTAACGTCCCAGAATCCAGTCGCCATCACTTTCGTTGCCGACGGTGTCATCTTGGGTCGTGGTGAGTCAGTGCGTCGCCACTCCTTGCTCGCACGCTTGCTTTCAGGAGTATGGTGATGAATCCATGTCTGGTCGGTGGTCACAACACGCCTTAGGAAGCTGTCACCTTCCCTGTAATATCGCTGCAGCAGCATGGAACAGATTTCCACCCGGGTGGATTCGTGATCCTCGGAGAGTCGCTTAGGGACCCATCTGGCACAGATCTTTTTTGAATTTCTGCTTATCGTGGATGATGGTCTCCACACTGCCAGTGCTGATGTTCAATATTGAAGCCAATTCTCGGACATGAATCCGCCTGTTGTCCCTTATCAGCTCATTTGTTCGTGCGATGATGCCATCATTGACAGCAGGAGTTGCTGGCCTTGCCATATGAGGTTCATTGCCGGTGGATTCTCACCCTTCTTTTAACACCAAGCAAAGACGGATGATCGAGACAAACATGACTCGGTGAACTGTCTCTGAAGTCTCTGATGAATTTCAGATGCTTTCACACTTGATGATTATTCGTTGTTCCACTTTGGTCGACACATGCTGTCCTCCATTTTGTTTAAACAAACAATCGGTTGTAATGGCACCCGGATGAGTGGTGCTGCATTTGCATGATAGGCGGTAGTTGTCGTCCCAACAATGAAAGTTTAGATTTTTACAACAATGAAATTTACAAAAAATAAAGTCCAGGTCAAATTTGAACGCCCTCTGCAAGTGGGTGCGTGAGAATAAAGCGTGAAACCATAAAAACAGAATAGTTATGTAATGAATTATATAAATTTAAAAAATCTAGGGTCCTTCAGTTTAAGTAGCGAAACTACATACAAGTAGTATTTGATATGGCCTATTTCATATCATTATTCCAATATGGCTTTCATTTGTTGAGTTGATAAATAGTACTTTATTGCTTTAGGATTTATATTGTTAAATTTACATGTCATATTAAACGAAGTTAATCCTCTCGAAGAAGGTATAGGAAAGTAACTGAATCCCTGAGATCATCTGTTTTTATCCTTTTATCTCACTTTTTACCCACTCCTCAATTTTTTAAATCGAAAAATTGATTTTCTCGAAGGTAGTATTTAAAAGGTGTAAAAGTGCTCTATCCTCTTTCATTTCTCATCATTTCCTATCGATTGATATATGACATGCCATATGTTGTGAAAACAATAAGTAGCTCCATTCTTCCGCTACTTAATGAGTTTATACAGCAGTTCATATCATCCTGAGGGCCAACGAGAGACAGGCCAGGGCACTCAAAAATCACCTGACCATCGGAGTCCGAGCAACAATCCATTCTTTATTGTTTCCAACAAACGAAAAAATACTGATTGTTAAAATCCAAGATGGAGACTATGAAGGATGGATTGTTGCTCGGACCCCGACGATCAAGTGACTTCTGAGTGCCCTGGCAACACCACCTAGAGAGAAGGCCTGCGGACAAAAGGTGTATACATTGTTACATAATCATCAAGAGGCTATTGTTAATCGTATTTCTACCAATAATAAGCCCTAAATTTGGCCGCTTGATGATGATGTAACAATGTATCGGTATACACTTTTTGTCCACAGGCCTTCTCTCTAGGAGGTGTTGGCCCTAGCCTGCCTCTCGTTAGCCTCGTATCATCCCGTTGATATGCTATATGTCCTTAACGATTGAATTTTTTTCAAATTTATACTTATTATTGAGCCTCCTATATATATATGCACATATACAGGATGTAACGAAAAGGTACGGCCAAACTTTCAAGAAACATTCCTGACATGTAGAGGAAGAAAATAACGTTATAGATCCGAAAACGCTTTATTTCCATGTAATACTCATTTTCTACAACTCTTCATTATTTACATTACTCATGGGAAACACACAGGAACAGAACGATCAGCATGCCACATGAAACTCTTTCTTACATGAAATGTTCAGAACGCCCTCCGTTAGCATCAACCCGCCCTCGCATTGAATCCCTGATGCGCAGATGTATCCCTGGAGAATTGCGTATTGTTTCGCAGCCTTCCACAATATGGGGACGAAGGTAAATGCAGGGCATTTTGAACATTTCATGTAAGAAAGAGTTTCATGTGGTTTTTTAATACGTTCTGTTCCTGTGTGTTTCCCATTAGTAAAGTAATTAACGAAGAATTGTAGAAAATGAGTTCTAACATGGAAATAAAGCGTTTCTGGACCATATAACATACACTACATGATCAAAGGAGTTGGGACACCTGTTGATCTACCGTAAAGCCGCAAAAACTTCAACCAGTAGTGTGTAGGACCACCCCAAACTGCTATCACTGCCTCCACCCTACATGGCATACTGTCCACAAGTTTAAGATACGTGTCCACAGGTATTGACCTCCATTCCTCGAGGAGTGTCATGGTCAGTTCCTGGACAGATGTAGGGCGAACCATCCTGGATCTCACACGTCGTTCCAATTCGTCCCGAAAGAGATCAGGACTCTGGGCGGGCCAATCCAGTTCTTTATCCCGCATCTCGTCAGACCAGTCAGGTATGGATCTTGCTTTGTGGCAAGGCGCATTGTCGTGCTGGAAGAGGAACGGCCTGTCACCGAAGTGTTCCCACAGCACTGGAAGTGCCCCGTTATCCAAAATGGTCCTGTAGCCATCAGCATTGAGGTTTCCGTCCACCTTGATGAGCGGGCCCAGTCCAGTCCAGGTGTTCACAGGGCTGTCCCAACTCCTTTGATCATGTAGTGTACTTTCTTCCTCTACATGTAGAAATGCTTCCTTGAAAGTTTGACCGTTCCTTTTTGCTACAACCTGTATAAGTCGTATCTATATCGGATGTCATATTTTAGAGATATTGAATATCGATTATCGATGATTTTTCGATAGTATCCGTCGGAATATTGACCACTGGTCAATATAAAAATTTGTTGATATTATGTGTACTATTAAACTGTTTTGATTCCAATTTCGAGATATATCATATATTTCGGAAATTCTATTTTTGGACGATATCTCGGAAACTATTGGCCCCACAGAAAATTGGATGCGATATTTGTAATCAGCGATGAAAAAGTGCGGACAGACGGAAGAATTGAAAAGTATTCTTCTTTACTCATACTGATAATACATCCCTCCATAGATTGTAAAAGCGTACGGTGGGTTTCGAATAAGTAATTGTAAAAGTTGGAGTACAAGATTTCTATGTTGACGTAATTCACTGTAAGTCAATATTCTTGACGTCATCTGCAAATAGAAAAGGAAAGGTTTCATTCCACCATAAAACTGCTTATTTAACTATAAGAACTGACAGAACGGGAAAATGAATTGTCCCCGCGAATCGCACTCTTCCCTTGTCTCAAGCCATACAAATATTCTGAGAGTATTGGGATTTAATGCTAACACTATATACGGCCATTCAGCTGTAAAGCCAAGAAATGCTGGCCGTTGATTGACATCGTCTAACGAAAGAATTCTGACAATCAGGTTTGCACTCCGTCATTCTGATTAAATTAAAGCTGCCTTAAAAGTAGAGTAGAGGAACGTATCGCCTGAAATTTATAAAGATCAAGTAGGATGTATGCCGCGAAGATTCAACGCAATAACTGAGGTTCTGGTCCTTTCAAGACAGCCTGCTCAGTGCGCTCTCCATGTTAGGGGAGCCTCATTGAGACAGGTGGAGAAATTCAAGTATCTCGGATTTGCATTCACGAGTGATGGACGGCAGGAGAAAGAATTGGATGCTCGGATCGGTGCAGCAAGCTGTCAGACGTGAACTGTGGCGATCCGTGGTAACGAAACGAGAGCTGGGTAACAAAGCCAAGCTCTCAGTCTTCAAATCTTTGTCACTTATGGTCATGAGGCTTGGGTAAGAGTGCGGTCGCGGGTACAAGCGATCGAAATGAGATTTCTGAGAGGTGTGGCAGGTGTTACCCTACTAGTTAGAGTGCACAGCAGCACAATAAGGGAGTCTTTGGGTGTTGAGCCGCTACTTCTCCGCATTGAGAAATCTCAGTATAAAATATTGCTATGCAGTTGTTACTTTCCAAGCCGGTGGGTAAGAGACCAAGGGGTCGGCCTAGAACCAGGTGGCTAGACTACATGGAGAATCTGGGTTCGAGTCGCTTGGGTTTTACCAGGGAGGATATGCGCCTGATGGCGGAAGATCGCGATCGCTGGAGATCCCCCATAGGGCTGCTGCCCCCGCGACCCTAACGGATAAGCGGGTTTGAAAAGTAAAAAAAAAAGGTTTTTAAGCAAACTATATTAAATTGTATAATAAAAGTTTTTTTCTTCGTCTAAATATAGATGTCCGGTCAGGTTAGTGCATACGGTCAAATATGAAAACTTATATTCTGACGCAATCTGAGATTCATTCAAGGAATTTTTCAGTTTGCAATCGTAATAGACAAGGTTGGGGTTAGGCATAACGAAAAAATAGCGTTCACGCGTGAGACCACTCTTCTTCTTCCATGGCCTCTACGGTCACCTGACCTAACCTCATATTATTTTTTCTTATAGGATTAGGTCAAAGATCATGTGTTAGTGCTCCCTTTGCACATACATGATTTAGTTCAGCTGCTCACTCATGCAGTTGCAGGCATCGACCGTCAGATGTTGGGACATACAGTGGCAGGAACATGAATACAGGATTATTCTGCCGTGTCACCAAGGATGGGCATATGGAATACCTGTAAGATACATACAAAACTTAGAGAGACACTCTATCCGTTGATATGAACGTTTCCGCTTTGTGTTCTATCGATTTCCGAAACCCCGAAGGGACTTATGAATCACTCTGTATTTAAAATGAATTTATCTATCGGATATAAATATAAAAAAAAACAATGCTAATGCGTATTTCACACGATTTTATCTCAAAAAATGGCGTACTTGACATCGCTATTCGTAAATTCAAGCGAATAATCTTGAAAGGGTAAAATCATTCCTCTACAGTAGCGTTGCTTTTTTTTTTTTAATTTCTTTGTTTGCCTAACTCCTAAGATTTAATTGTTTAATAATTTGTAATAATCTGTTTTATTGTGGAATAGAGGTGTTTATTCTTTCATCATATAATTCATATCCGAAGAAATGATATACAGTAATCCCTCCATTTACGCGATTTCACTTTAACGCGGTTGAAAATATCTTTTAATTTTAAACAACTAACTAGACAGAAGATTTTACCAGTTGTTTTTTTTTCAGTGATATTAACCACCCTTTTGCCCACATTTAACATTTGATATATGGCACAACATTAAGAACTGCTTTACGTGACATTACATGACAGCTGGTAGTTCGTGCATACAATTACTGTAACTAGATTAATAAATAATGGCGTTATCAAGCGATAAAATGATTAAGGAAAAAGACAAGAATCCAGATAAGCTTAGAATATAAATTAAACCAGATGAGAATGAGCAAGCTATCATTACCAACACCAAATTAAAAACTTTATATATCTCCGTAACGATTAGTCCAATTTTGAAAATCTTCAAAATTTATTTTTATTATACAGTCTACTAGATGCACATATCATATCGATGCCGGATGTCTTATATAGAGATGTTGAATATCGATTATCGATAATTATGATTTTTCGACAGTATCCGTCGTAATATTGACCACTGGTCAATTTCGAAAATTAATTGAATTTGTGTGTCCATTTGAGATATACCGTATTCCGGAAATTCGAATTTTGGCCCGATATCTCGGGAACTACTGGTCCCATAGAGATTTGGATGCGATATTCGTAATCGGCGATGAAGAACGCATTCATTTTGTATCATATGTCCTCTACCTTAAAAAAAGTGCGGACAGACTGTGGGAAAAAAATTGGACAAAAAGCTGACGTTTCGGATAGGGACTGTCCTTTGTCAAAGCAAAAAAATAGAGACTGTCCTTTTATTTTTTGCTTTGACAATGGATAATAGACACTCTGTGTTAAGTTCTCTTTATTCTAGGGTTTTGTGCCTCGTCGTTCTTTTCTTCTACACCAGACCTTAGAAAGATTCATCTACCGAAAGTGAATTTGAATAGGAAGCAGAAAAATTGTAAGCTTTGTAAGATATGATTTTCTTATGTAAACAAATGATACATCAGAAGTAGTTTTTGTGTGAGTATAGTATATCTAAGAAAAAAAAAGGCTTTAAGTGAAAATCTTTTTATCCAGATAAAATATGTGATACTATGCAACTGATTCTTTTCATGTTGATTTCCAAACGTTTACGTGGTTGGAAGTCCGTAGAACAAATTAATCGCGTAAATGGAAGGAGTACTGTAAGTACGTACATATATCTACGATATTTTTAAAATGAGCTAGTGGAAATGCATTTGTAATATTTTTACCTCATTTTTAGATCATATCGATTATTCTCTTTTTTTAGGTGTCTTTACACAATTGGGAAGAAAATTTATAAAATCGATGATCCCTGTACCAACAGCATATTTTAGGTATCAGCTATGATAAATTGTACAAATTATCACTTGATTATAATTGAGGACTCATTTTTTATATTTGTAATTGCAATCAAGGAGATACTGTTTAATAATAAAGGCTGTGTATAACTTGTAAATATACATATAGAAAAAGATTATTTTTTCCACTGCATGTTTTCCGTTTACCCTTGGGTGTTTATCGATGGAAATGAATGAAGTCGATTCAGGTGTTTGGAAACATTCAGTTCATTCGTCTTAGCGAGAAAGAGCATTAAGAAGGAAAAAAAAATAGATGGGGGGAGAAGAAAGGTTTGAACTTAAGAAAAAAATGTTAAACAATTATTAATGAAAATGAGCTGTCTCGTGTGGCCGTAGAAAGGGTTGCTTCACGAAGGGTGTGACGTCATTCTCTCTTTCCATGAAATCCTATAATGGTGTTTGTCTTTCGTGTAAACATGGGTTGTCAAGTTAGTATAATTAGTTGATCTGTTTAAACGGATTTCGGTTTTCTTTCTTGTCCTTTTTTATTTTCCATTTTTCTCCTAACTAATGACTTAAAAGAATTAGCTCTTACCGCCTAAGATGAGCAATTATCGTAGAAAACTGGTTATAATATTAACGTTTAATTAAGTTAATATCACTTTTTTTTAGCAGTATATATTTCCTGGTACTTATTAGTACTAATCATAAAAAGCAATTAGCGGTTGGATAAAAAAAAATCTCATTGAATTTCTTAAACATTGAGAGGAGTATTCGTGTGGCTTTCTTACTTATTCGTAAATTAACTTTATTGTAGAACATATTAACATCAGATGTTATCATAAGAATCTTAATAAATAAAATCATTGCGATTGGTACAATAAGAATTACGACAACGTCTTCTTTATGTATATTCGTGTGTTAATCATTAACTTGGCACCGTAAAAAAAAAAAGGACTCTTAAAAAATTTAATTTATGAAAGGGAAAAGTAAAAGCGAAAAGAACTCGAGAAAATTCCAAAGAACAAGATTTGCATGAAAAGTTCGAGTTGTGATTCTCACGTCGGAGTTGGAGGTTGATTTAAATACCGGTGTTCCGTAATTATACCCCGATTCTGTTGGAGAAGGTGGTTGTGAATCACCGGTTGACATGAGAAAGAGCCGCAACTTTCCTCTCCACACCCCGTCGGCAAAAAGACTTCTTCTGCGGAGGCTTTAAAAAGAAAATTAAAAAAAAAGAAGTGAAAAAGGGGTTGAAGAGCCTAGGAACCCAGCTAGGAAAACGTGGAGGAGTAATAATGATAGTCGAGCGAAGGAATACGCCTACATTCTTCTTTTCTTATCTCCCATCCAAGTTGTCTTTGGGGTTCAAAGGATTAGATAACCGAAATGGCTTCATTCTCTCTTTCTCTCTCCATTCTCTCTATCTCTCCTTTTCACATTCATCGTTTCGGGCAGATCGATTAGGGGGTAGAGACTTATTTTTCTTTCTTTTTCTATTTTTCTGTTGTCTTCACGAGCCCCATGTATCAAGAGTCGATTTCTGATTAAGCTTGAGATAATTATTTTTTGATTTGTTCGGATTAAAAAATTGAAATTAAAAATTCATTGTACTTGCGGGGATTTTTACTACGGGTATCTAGGTTAAAAGAACTTTTATTAGTTACTCAAATATTGATAAACCGTTAATCGTTCCGTTGAGATTAAGGAACTACTGATGTTGTTGTAAAGTATATAAGAAGGCTTCCAGCAAAAAATGAAAAGGAGGATGGTGAAACTAGGCAATTTATAAATACACTGAAAAAAATATATATTAATACTTAAAAAATTTTCGATCTACGAGGGTTATTGTTCAATAGAAACACGTTTGGATTGGAGACAACGGAAAGCAGTTGCATCGCTTAAGTACTAGTGAAGTGTGTCACACATAATAACTTTGCTTCTTTGTGTTAAGAGTTGTGTTAAGTTGGAAGAAGGCGTCCATGGTAGACAATCCGTCCAAAGATAATCTGCGTGCTCTTACTCCATTTCTGGCCGTTGCAGGGCGTCAATATCAATGCTGATCGATATGCGGATACTTTACAACGTTTGTAAGCCAGTTTCAAGAATAATCGACCCGGAAAACTCACAAACTGTGTTTCTACATGATAATGTCCGCCCTTATGTATTCCGATAGCTGCAAGATCTGCTCGCTCGCGTACATTGGAAAGTCTTAGAACATTTACATTACAGTTCCAACTTGTCCCCGTGCGATTTTCATATCTTTGGTCTTCTAAAACAATCACTAAAAGGACGGCGGTTTCTTCTAAAACAAACACTAATAAAACAGAAAACAGGCCTTTATAGAAACAAGCTTCAATAGACAAAAAAATTTATTTTTGGAGCCTTTTCTGTACAAGGTATTACTATAGACACGAAGCTAAGCAAAAGTAGGTTGCTTTAATCAAGTATTTTTTAACGTTTAAGATTGCAGTTTTTTTTTCTTTCGTTACCTTAAAAGTACGAGGATTGTTCAATAGAAACACGTTTAAACATGCACATTTTTCACGATTATAATTTTGGCTATAGAATTCGGATCGCTTTTTGTTTTTATATTCTAAGCCAAAACGTTAATTTTCAAAATATTCAATATCGATGCTCCATAAAATTTATTGTTAACGTTTACTTAGACACCGGGATTAAGGCGTTCATCGTCAAATTAGAGATGAAAGTTCCAAACTCCGAATCATATGTTGCTTTCTTTCATTCATGAATACTTAATTTTATAATAATAATAGCAATAATAAATTAATTCACAAAGATTTTAAAGCTGATTGAAAGCTTAAAGGTAGACTTGAGAAACATTGAACTGGATCGACATTCTCATGGATCTATCTGGCAATTCTAACTTCTAAAATAAAAAGTTTTTAAATAAAACTGAATATGAAAAAAACTAACCTAAGACAACCTAAAATAAGAGAAATAATACATTGACACATGAAATGATTTATAATATTTAGCTATAGGTAAGCAGATTGCAGTATTTGTTATCCATTTTTGATTTGAAATACAGGGTTATTTTAAAAAAGTAAGGCTGATTTGTATTTTATTGAATTGACCTACAAAAAGCATATCGATATGAAAAGCTAGAACTTCATAAGTTTCATACGGACATTACAAGTGTTAGACACGAGAGATGCGTTCCTTCAAATCGTCCTACTGTTTTGGTAATAGGAAACATTCTTGACGTATCCCCACAAAAAGAAATCGCAGGATTAAATCAAGTGATCGCGGAGGCCAGCATAGAATCGCAAAATCATGATTCCCGGCACGCCCGATCTAGCGTCCTGGTAGGGTGGCATTCAGGTGGTCGTGAACTACATACACATGTGCATAACTTTCGAAGTTCTTCTGTCACTTCATATTTGACATTTGATTTTTGTATGTCAGTTCAATAAAAAATAAATCAGCTTTACTTTTGTACCATCCTTTTTGAATGAATAACCCTGTACATAATCCTTGAAAAACACATTAACACTAAATAATGGTTATTGAGAATTCCATCAATTCTAAAAGTTAAAAATATTTTTTTTTATTTTCAGCAACAGTACAAAATAAAAATATGTATAAAATTCTCAACTATTTAAACAAATCTTTGTTCTTCTCAAAAGAATACGGATTTGATGTTTAGTGATATCAACTAACTTTCTTTTATTTCCATGCACTCAGTTTTTGAAAATATATTCTGTCTAAATATAAATTTTTGTTTTCTTATAATATAATTTTTTGACATATTTACATTTATTTTTTTCTATTTAATTATATACATCAACTTTGTATTTTCCCATTGATATTTTTCCTGATCACTTACTTTTAAAAGGCTAATGATGATAATAATATATAAATATTAACTTCGGTGTTGGCAGTTATTGAAAATGTAAAAAAAAATAAAATAAAAACTTCTTTCAGTTAATAATTTACATTATAAAAAAATATTTTATCATGATATTTTTAAGAATGAATGAATGTTAGAATGATGATGCATTAAAAACTGATCCAAAGTGTGAAAATATGAGCTGTACATGACGTTTGAAGATTCCATGCACTTAATATTTTTTTGTCATAAATCAACATCCTCTAGTTTATTCCCGTCTCTCACTTCTTGGATAATTTTGTTCGTATTTAATACAGTCTAAGAATATCTCGTCCAGTTTTCTGCTCGGGCCTCTTCGTGTCTTTACGCACTTGTATGGAATCACTTAATTCTTGAGGAGATATTCTTGCTGTTGTGATGGCAAATTTAAGATTTTGAGCGTTATGAAATCTGACTCAAGAAACTGTTTCTCCGTTACTTTCCGGTTTTCTTTTCTTCCACGATTTTCTTCTCCAAAGTGCGCAGGTGCAAACGACCAGAATGAAGCACTGGGTTAGGATTAGGACTAAGCAGATTACTCCGATCACAAACGGAGAGGTGCATATTGTCCTCGTCGTTTGACTTCGTTTCTGGCTGTCTGAAATTATAAAAAAAAAAAAAATTGAGCATTGCTTTGTTAAAATTCATTAAACAATTAAGTCAAATAAAAAATAAATAAATTTAACTAAGAAAACTGACGGGAGTGATAATTAAATTTTGAACCAAAACAAATATGGATTAATATGCCAATTAAATCATTGAATTTGTGCCTATCCATGGCACTTAATATTGTTATAATCGATATATTATTGAACATACGTATTACCTATGTTAGTTTTGGATCAGAATTTCATTATCACTCTGTGAGCTTCCAAGCAAGTAAAGTCTAGCTGTTACAAGGAAGGATTTGCTATAGTATCGCCTTTAAAAGGCATCAATTTGTGTTTTTCCTGAAAATGTTTGAATCCAATGGCGGAGATATAAATTTCCATCTTAAATGTTAAACTACCTTATGGCACAGTGAAATGTTAAATTGATAGAAACTTCAAATACAGTAGTTCAATTTTTTAAGCAATGCTGCTTTATTGTATATCCCAACTTACTAGGGAACCATCCGACCCTGTACAGAGAACTCTTTGTTTGCGCGCAAGCATACCTTGGAAGTGATGGCGTTGTGCGGCGGCGGTAGCGGAAGTGAGAAGAAAAATAAACAGCGGCAAAATCGTTAACGGCGGTCGTCAAAGGATTGTAGTTACAGCAGTGTTATTAAGCACAATACCTTAATTTTACTGTACAATTATTCGTCGACAACCTTGCCCTCTTTTTACTCGTTAATAAATGGCGTCAGTCCCGGAAATTTATCGAATTAATTAATAAAATAAAATAATAATTTAAGGAAATGGTTATTAATTATTATACAGATTTTTTTACTGGATAACAATTAGCTAATTTTAATAATTTTTAAAATAATAAGTTCTGTTTAGAAAGTTCAAAATCCATTCAATTGTCGTCTGCTGCTCCTTCGTAGGAAGGATTTCTATTGCTTTTCATATGAAGTGGATTCGTGCTATTGTTGAGTGGTGGAGGAAAGAGGTTCCATCAGGTGCATTAATACACTCCCCGCTTTAACTACGGCGTATCAGTGGAGTTTTTATATGACTATTTGCGCTCAATTCTTTTCCTTTTCGCGATTTCTTATTTTGCAATCATCAGTAGTAGCTTTAGGTGTGAAACTGAGATACACGTTCAGATGGTTCCCTTGTTAGTGCAATTCCAATTGCCAACTAAGCTTTACCAATTTACAGTAGAACCTCGATAAATCAATCTCAAGAGCAAAATGTTTCGATTTATACGGGTCTTCGATTTATCGAGGTTAAGTAAAATAAAATTCGAATTATCGAGGTTCGAATAAGAGATTTTGTGACATGACTAACCGTATGAAAATGCAACAATGAAAATGCAAAAATTTATTTACCAAATACATAATAATAATCACATTGTACCTAATGAGCAAATCAGAATAACAGATTCAAAAAAATGATAAATTAGAATTTAATACAGAATTTAAAAAATGCAAATTATTTAGTAGGATGATTAGTTAATCAATTGGAATTAAGTATGCTTGTAAAGCCAATCAGAACTATCTATGAAAACTTCTAATAGGGAAGGGATAAACTGCTATCAATTCCTGATTGACAAAATTCGATTTGTGGGCAAATATATTTGCGTTAACTTCGATTTATAGAGGCTAACTTTCCTCCAAAAATTCGATTTAAGGAGGTTTTGTTACATTGAATTATAGAGGTTTTAGCCCCGAAGCGAAACGAAATAGATTAAAATTTCGAATTAAGGAGAAATTCGATTTATCGAGAAATTCTACTGTAGTATTAATACAAGAGAAAACTGAAACTCCTGGTCATATATTAAAACTGTCTTTCAGATAGATTTCGTCTGTGAATTTGTTGGTACATCGGTACATGTTGTTGCAATCAATCGGTAGGTACATTACTAGTAGTACATATAAGTTGGGATATCCCGCTCTAAATAGTTATTAGTGGATCAAGATTGAATTGTGTGTTCTAAAAATATTAATCGTTCATCTAAACTAGGTGTCTACAGTTCTTATTCTTGTCTCACGATTCCAAAATAGCTTCGTGAGTCTTTAAAATAAAATATTGTATGTACAGTCAGTTAAGGAATTATTTAATTTCGATTAGATAGTAAAATTTTCGATAATGTATTCTGTAATCATGTAGTTCGACGTAATCTATTTAAAAACCATTTTTTATTCTAACAAATATACGAGCTCGCTTGACTTCTGCCTGCATTAATAAATTTTAACACCGGATATTTTATTACTTATTAATGAAACTATTTATGTCTCTCCTCCATCTTAAGGCAATGGAAAGAGTCAATAAATGCCTCTGGTCTTATTGAATATCGTCCAGCAGAGTAAAGTAATTTGAAAAGCAGCTTTTAAGGAGTCTATCGAAACTGTACTCTGCCAATTCATTATGAATATTAGATGCTTTTTTTTATGTGTGACGTCTGCTTTATTGCCTCCATGAGTTCTTTGATAAACGGCGTCATGATTAGACGACCTTTCCTCCCATAAATAAGGCAAAAAATGATTTAGCCCTCTCCTCTCTCTCTTTCTCCGGGGTCACCATCGAAAACGAGTTTCAATGCACAGAAGTTTTTTTAATAGGATCTCGAGAAAAACATTATAAAGCACCGACAAATTAAAATTATCGGGCATATGATGATGAAATATCTTTCTTGATCTTAATAGATTTGCCAGAAAGAAACGCTTAGATCTGCATCGAATTTCTAACCGTTAGATAGAGAAGTTAATGAGATTTTGTAATGTATATAGAGTTCATTACATTTAATTTAAAAATTTTTCTCAGGGGCTAAATATAGATTACTTGATTTGTTTTTTTTTATTATTATTAATTTAAACCAGTAGTCTCTTGGCAAACTTACTGAAACCAATCCCATAAATTTATGAACAATTTTATTTATTAACATGGACTTAATTTTAAAAAAAAATAAGATACAGGTTTAATTTTTTTTTAAAATTCCTTGTTGTGCAGTAAAAGTTGATTGAGCAAAAGAACCCTTTGAACTCCTCGTAAGTGGTATCATTATTCTCTTGAGAAAAGAACTTTAACCATTGCGAGGGTCGATTTTTTTCTGGAAACTTGGATAATTGTCTCGATAGAGAAAGAGATTATTGAAATTATTTTACCTGGGACTATATCGATTGTTTCTTTTTCTCCAGTGACTATGAGTAGGCTTTCCATGCGGATGGCCGAAATCATTTCAGATGGTGGTTCGTTGCCCTTTGACCTCTTCTTCCTACGACCGTATGAAAGTACAGGTTCTCCGTGATCTTCTGAGCACTTTACCTTAAAAGTCAAGTTTTTTTTAAAAAAAAAGGCATTTTAATATTAAAACTTATCAAAAGAAACATGATTTTAGCTTCTAATAAACGACCCTGTGATTAACAAGTTGCTTAATTGTGGAATTTGGAGAGTTAATTCTATCTTGCGAGTTATTAGGAGAAATAATTCGTTATTTCATGTTGAATTTGTATTTGTGTAGAATTACTCTTAGCTTTCAATTCCTTATTTATTTATTCCCTTCTCCCACAGATACATAGAAACTGGTTAAATTCGACTTTCAAGAATCTGGTTAAATAAACTTAAGTATATACAGATGCTACTAAATATTAGTTTTATGGGTCTAAATTTGCTTTCACAGATTTATTTTTTGATATAATTAGAAAAAAATGAAAGGAAAATTCCGCGACCTGGATTCGAACCAGCAACCACTAGTATCGCACTCATCACCTCTACCAAGTGTCCTAAAGACTACAGGGTAGTGAAGATGGAAGGCCAATTATATCATTATCTTATGCTTGAAGCATTAACTCCAGTTTTCATTTATTCATTTCTTATGTGTGTTCGTTCTTCTGCTTTCTGATGGTTTGGATGGGAAGAATTCCCGATCTGCAAGGCGGGAGCCGGCTTATCATGGGCTTCTATCTTGACTACCTTGTAGTCTTTAGGACACTTGAAGACGGCTTTGCTGTACCGTGTCCACGATGCGTGATACTCGTGGTCCCTGGTTCGAATCCAGGTCACAGAAATTTTCCTTCCAATTTCTAATTATCTTTACCTTATGCTTAGAGCATTTTCTGGTTTTCATTTATTAATTTCATATTTACGTTAGGTTTGTCTATAAGCTTTCCTAGCGTATAACATCTAACATGTTGAATAGTGGAATGTTTTTAACAAATTTCCAATTTTTTTCTAAACTTTGTAGCCAGAAAGTTTCTCCCAAAATAGTTGATGAAAATATATGGATGGATATTACAAACAGAAACCTCGATAATGGCTTTACATAATAAAAAAGACGTTTTAGTTGAGTAATATTTTCCTAAGATCGATAAAAGGACTTTCTAGTTGTCTTAAGAATAGGTTTTTAGGTTAACCCTTTCGGATGTGTGAACTTGAAATCATTCAATGCGTTTCTGATTACATAATATCAATGGAATTGAGTGCAGCATTTAATGTGAAAAAAAAAATGATTCGGTGTGTGTGTTTCAAGAGATGTTGGATACATTTAGATTTGATTTTTGACTCGTGAAACCAAAGCAAATGAAACAGACCACAGTCGCCTGTTTACTGGGTTTGAATGATGGCCGTGAAATGATGAGCGATTGGGCCGCTAATTGGTCAACCTCCTCTCCCCCGCCGTGTGATTGACCACAGGCTTGCAATAATGGGAATTCATTGCCACAAAGGATACAATAGTATCGCCAGCTTCACTGTCATTATCATCATGAGAGAAAGTGCCTTCCGGCTGTAGAACAAGGCCTCCGAGCTTAACCATTATTACATACCTCCCTTTAACGGGACCGTGGCCTTTAGAAATCTCGTCTTTGTTGATTTCTGGTTCGATGACACCGAGCCCCCCGCGATCTATCGCTTTATCGCCTTTGAAATCGTCTTGTCATCCTCTCCCCCATCCCTTCCACCCTTCTCTTTCTCCTCTATTTCTACGAAAGCTTCTCTTTATCTTCACTTTGTGATCACCGGTTTCACCGTTAGAGGGCTGAAAACACCCACGCCCCCAACGCAGCAATGGAGTGACCCCGGGTCGCCACTGATTACACGAACCTGCCTTTTTGCCTATCGTACCGAGAACGTTTATCATCAAACATTTGAGTATGATAAAATCCCTTATAGCCTCCTCCACCATCACCACCACCAACTCCTCTCTCGTTGCTCATTAAGGCAAGTTTTGCACACCTGTTGAACGGCTAGGATGTTTCGAAGCCGTGATAGAGAAGGTAGGAGCGGTCTCCTATCCGCCCTACCCATCCCCTCCCAAAAATGGAAATGATTTATACATGAAATCGCATGTCTAAATGAGCTTATAATTATAATGAGCAAATTATGTAATTATTAAAATAACCCTGACTTAGAAATGGGTTTTAAAGCATTTACTATCGTTGGTGGATTTATAGCTTGCTTTTAGGAATTGAGAAAATCATGATTAATTGTTAAACGCAACTTGACGGCTTTTGAAACTTCTTACCTGCTTATCATCAACCCAGCTTCATTTTATATATCTCATTTCGATAATTTATTCATATAAATTTAATTATCATTAAAATGTGACTACCATTCTTAATAACACAGGCCAACGATGAAAAATCTGTTTGAATGAATTTGTCTTATTCTTGTGGTTTTTAATGTGCTGAATTCGAATCTGCTTTTAGATTTTTTCTATCGCTTCAGTTTCCAAGTTATGCACATAGAGACTGCAATGTTAAAGTAATGGATATGAAGAGAAGCGACTGCAATGTTTAAGTATCCATACTTTTAGGCCACAAGGAAATTTTTCAGGCCCCAAACTCTGAATGATATAAAATGTTTCATTGAAAAACATATCTGTGCGTGATAGAAAAAAATTGAAGTCAGATACGGAATCAGCACACACAAAAAAACATAAGAATCAGCTCTTAACAAGTTTTTAAAAAGTTATTTTTTGTTGGCCTGTGTAATCAGTGACAGAATTGAAAAGAGTGACCATTCGTTCTTAACTTATTTGCATTTACTTTCGTATACCTAGATAGCATGGGAATTTTTAAATACTTCGTAAAATATTGAAATTTAAACTACAAAATCGGTACTTCCTAAAGACCGTACCAAATACACGCTAGTAACACTAACCAGGGAAACTCACGAATTGATAATAAAATTCAGACCGAAACCTATAGATAACAACTATGTTCAAAGATTTCATGGGCACATTAAATAATACATATCCATGGTGTATAAAAAGTTCCCGAAGTAGTCAAATAACTTTAGAACAAAAGGTGGTAGAGTCATAAAAGTAAGGTAAAGTGGAAAGTGGACATGCCCGATTGAATAAAGTATTCCTAGTGTAACAGAAGTTACGAAAACTAACTTTTGAGCCGTGATAGAGAAGAAAGTCCAATTACATAGTTGTAGAGCGTCACCGATTTAGTACAAATTCGCTCTTTGCATAAAGAAAAGACAGCATAAAACTTGCAAAACGTAGGAGAAAAATCCTTGTATGTTGGCACTGTTTTGTTTAATTTTACTCAATCTTCCATTGTGGGCAAGTATTAACTAGGAGCGAGTTCTGTTGTATACACGAATGTACAGGGTGTTGCAGATAACTACAGGGCCATATAACGGGAAGCCTACCCGCTCGATTGCAGGGACCGGCTCGATGGATTGGCAGAATGGAGGGACATGAAGGTGGCCTGCAGTTTCCACAGTCGGCGAGGGGGGGGGTGAACGTCAAAACTGTCATGTTTTTGATAAAATTACCCAATTATCATTTGATGTCCAGCCGGCCCCTGCAATCGAGCGGGTAGGCTTCCCGTTATACTGCCCTGTAGTTATCTGCAACACCCTGTACATACAATGTATAGTATTCCATACATGGATTTTTCTCCCTCGTTTTAAGAGTTTTATACTTTGGTTTTCTTTATGCAAAGAGGGGATTTCTACTAAATCGCTGAGGTTCTACAGCTTTGTCATTGGAATTTTTTCTTTATCTATCACTAGGGGCGCTGTGAATACTTTTACTCAATCGGGTACGGGTACTTTCCGATAGACAGACCTGACTTTTATGACGAGCACCTTTTTATTTTAAAGTTATTCGACTGTTTCGGGAATTTCCTATATACCTTGGATGTGCAAATTGAAATTGATATACAGGGTGGCCCAAAAATAACTTACGCTGAGAGTTGATATCGGTTTTATTAATGAACAGATTAAAATGTTTCCGATCATAAAATATGGAAATTAGTTTAAAATTTTTTTATTTTACAGCATCATGTAAATTTTTTGAGCCGATTTATGGTTTTCTCAACTGTATCTTTCTCTCGAATGCCACGTACAATATCCACTTGATAACCAACTTCTCGTGACCATTAACGTAACATTCCAACATGATGGTGCCCCGCCACACATAACCATTCCTGTAAAACATTTCTTGCTTTCCGTTTTTACTGAAGGCAGATTGATTGGACGAAATATTCCAATAGCGTGGCCTCCACGATCCCCGGATCTTAGTCCCTGTGACTATTGCATATGGGATTTCTTTTTAGCAGGGTTTATCTTACCAGACCAACAACTCTCTGTGACCTGAAAAACTCCATCAGAAGAGAGATAGCTCAAATCTCACATCCAATGTTGCATTTGTATTTAAAGTGCCTATGAAATCATCGAATATGAACCTAAGTGGCACGTAACCTTTATAGAATAGATATATTATTGGACATAAGTGTTGCCTATATTAGTGCGATTGAGTTGACTGTGTGCTTGCTATCCGAGTATTGAGTCGATGACGCTTATTAATAATTCCTTAACTATTAATGAACGCAATTAATTTATTCGTATTACGCAACTATCTGTTGGTTGTTTATGATTATAAAGAAACACGACTAAAAAAACTAATATTGTGATTAAGTAAAAAATGATTATAGCAATATATTATAACAAGTGATTGACTAAGAGATGGTAGGAAGAAAAACTGCCCTTCAGATGTGCTTGTAAGATTTGCCATATCACTTTTATATCGTAGACTCGAAAAGCATTAATTGTAGTAGCATTAAAAATATAAGAATCGTTTCTATGAATTCTAATGGATTTAAAGGCATGACCTAAGACTTAAAAAATGCGTTGATTTCTTATGATTTATCAGCATAACTTGACTAACATTTTCTTGAGGCCTAGTTTAGCTCTATTTTCTAAAGAAAAAAAAGAAGCAGGCTCTTTCCCTTCTTCCCTTCCTCTTCTTCATCTAGCTCGAGTATTTTATTTTCTTCCCTTTCATCTATGATCGTTGTTCTAGCTTTTAAGTAAACATTATCACGACTCTGCCATCTCTGCCGTGATAATCAGCAGCACGACGGAACTACCTTTGAGCAGGTAGAGATGGCAAGATGGTGGTGGTGGTGGTGGGGTATGTGAAGGAAAAGGTTCCGAAACGGGTTGGCATTATGCTTGGAGGGGTTCAAGCCGAGGACATATACCACTCCCCACCCTTTTCCTCAAATGCTAAGGTCTCAGCTACTAATTTGCCTGGGATTTTCCTAGGTATTTAATCTCCTGCTAAAGCTAGCGGGCAGACTCGTTTTATCGTTATGCACATGCTAAAGAGATGACAAGATCTTCCTTTCTCTATGGAAAAAAAGACAAAAAAGCGTTAACAATCACTTTACGATTAGCGATTGAAAAATTATTGGTTGAAAATTAGAATTCAAATAAAATGTCCTGTCTTTTTTTATTTCTTTCCTTATTTTTTTTTTCTTCCTTTTCTTTGAACCGGTTACATAAAGCTTTCGGACTCGTTGCTGATTGATATACTACAATGAACGCTAAATCGACGGAGAGTTAATCACATCGTGACTTAAGGGAAAAGCCTTAAATAAGCATTTTCATGTTGATAAAATCGCTACTAGACGTTTTGAAAACCAGTATATTGAAACATGAATCTGATTTCACCATGTAACGGTGACATTATCAAAGACCGCTCTCAGCGTATAGGATGGGATCCACCAAGAAGGAGATAAGAGTCAATAATAATTAGGGCCTTCTTGAAAGTTTGTTGTTTTAATAGTTTAGCGACTTAAAGTCGACATCAAGAACCATGGATATGTTCGAGTCCTTTTTAGTCAGCTTTTATGGTAGCTGAAATAGAGGGACAAAAGCTTATCCAGTTCTCGAGTCCATTGGATCGCGGGTTCAATTCCGCTGAAAGCATTTTCTTGTCCTAAAAAAGCGTTAAGATATTTTCTTCGTGTAAGGGCGCAAATGTCCTAAGTCGACGCACTCAAAAACCGAACAAACGCGTCAACCATTTGTTAATTCAATTTATTTGCGTTTTCATATACCGGCTGTCCCAAAAATGACTGATGGATTTTGAAAATCAATAAAAAAAAGACGGAATGCGATAGATATGTATCGTTTACAGCTTAAGCTTGTTTCACATAGAAAATCCCTGGCAGAGCGGATGCAGATCCGCATGGATTGCGTATAGTGGGGGCTCCGCGCGCATTCCGCGTTTAAACGCGGATTCCGCTAAGCATTTAACAATGAAAACTTTCCCGCAACTTTTCCGCTTAAGCTGTCTCCTGATTGGTCCCTCTAAAATAGTATCTTCTTTCGTAAAATGGAGTCTTTCGTAAACAAGAAATGCTAACGCTGCTAAACTTTCGAAGTAAAAAAAAAAGTCTGTCAAATGAATTTTCAACAATTTTTTAAATGGAGACGTTATATATTGTTAATTTTTCACTGACGGAGTATGCTTTAAAAATACAAGAACTGTACTGTCCAGTATTTGCGTAATAATAAATAACTATTTTAATTACAATAATATTAAAAAAAAAAATTAAACCCCTTTTGGGTAAAAGTCAAGAGTAGCATTCCCTAATTTTCTCGGAAGACATCGGTCCGCCCGTGACCACCGAGAGAGAAGGCCTCCGCAATGAAACTGAATACATTGTTGCATCACATAGATAGTGCATTGTTATTCGTATTTCTACCAATAATAAGCCCTGAATTTGCACTATCTATGATGATGTAATAATGTATTCAGTTTCATTGCGAAGGCCTTCTCTCTCGGTGGTCACGGTCAGCCCCGTCGCGTTTATGCTCTGAATTCATTATTGTAGCGTGTCTAATTAATATATAAATAATAATTTATCATATTATAGGTAAAAGTTGGTTTCTATTTTCTCGGGTGACATCGATGATCGATCAGCCCCTTCACGTTTTAAGCCTATTTCACATAAAGCTTGTTTCAGCCCCCGTCATGCTCTGAATTTATTATTGATTTTAATCATTAAATAAGTGTAGCATATTTAATAAATAAGTAAGTGATTTATCATATTGTAGAATTTATATTTTCGGAAAGTTATGCAAGAAAACACATCACGAAAATCTCGTGACGGTGTAAGTGCGGCCAGGCCGACATTAATGACCGAGAGCCCGCCCGTAGCTGATGTTCACCGTCACGGGCTTTCGTGATTTTTTTTTTTCGCATAAATTTCGTAAAATATAATTCCTATAATATGATAAATTACGAATAACAATGCACTATCTATGTGATGCAACAATGTATTCAGTTTCATTGCGGAGGCCTTCTCTCGGTGGTCACGGGCTGACCGATGTCTTTCGAAAAAATTAGGGAATGCTACTCTCGACTTTTACCCAAAAGAGGTTTAATTTTTTTTTTAATATTATTGTAATTAAAATAGTTATTTATTATTACGCAAATACTGGCCAGTACAGTTCTTGTATTTTTAAAGCATAGTCCGCCAGTGAAAAATTAACAATATATAACGTCTCCATTTAAAAAATTATTGAAAATTCATTTGATAGACTTTTTTTACTTCGAAAGTTTAGCAGCGTTGGCATTTCTTGTTTACGAAAGACTCCATTTTACGAAAGAAGATACTATTTTAGAGGGACCAATCAGGAGACAGCTTAAGCGGAAAAGTTGCGGGAAAGTTTTCATTGTGAAATGCTTAGCGGAATCTGCGTTTAAACGCGGAATGCGCGCGGAGCCCCCACTATACGCAATCCATGCGGATCTGCATCCGCTCCGCCAGGGATTTTCTATGTGAAACAAGCTTAAGGCTGCAAACGATACATATCTATCATTCCGTCTTTTTTTTATTGATTTTCAAAATCCATCAGTCATTTTTGGGACACCCGGTATTTGTGACTTCTTCGTGGTTCTTAATATGTAACAACCCGATTTTATAATAACAAAAATTTATTTAGAGCTGAAAAACTTTATCTTCAATTGCTTTAGTACACTGCTCATTTTAATCCCCCACTTCTTAAGCCCTTTAAGGGAGCCAATTTCCTTAAACTCGGGCTACATTCCTATATCCTCCTCGGGGTGGACAGGAGATTAATTTCTTGTTAGAACATTTGATCGTCGCCGGATTGACACAATTGCGCTTTTACTACACGATGATCGATCGACAGGTCGACTTCTATCCGATGGCGTATAAACGCGCCAGTATGATCATAAAATAGCAGCAATTGGATAATGCTGGTACCATGGTTGAATAGATATTCACTGATCATAGACCACAAACTTCGTATAGGTTCACTAGAAAATCCACATCAGAATGGTTACTTGACAAACTTACGCTGATGTCCCCATTTGGACCCGTATCATCATCGCCAGGAAAGCTCTCCCATTGAGTCGATCGTAAAACGTCATCGTAAAACTGATTGGTGGGAAAAAAACGACCAAGGCTTGCAAGACCTTTTTTCCCGGCATCATTTGTTTCGAGTTAAGGTCTATTATTGGGTTGGCAAATAAGTCCATTCGGTTTTTGCTGCAGTGCAAGTTTCGTGCAAATTAGCTATCGTATGCTCAGTGCTTATATGCAAATCGAATGCACATTTGAAAGTGCATGTGTCTGTGAAGTTAGTTTTGGCTAGCATCTATATTATGCGTGCTTCATAGCTCTGAATATGGAAGAGAATAAGTTGCATTATCGTCACATATTGCTATATGATTTTAAAATATGCAGTTAATGTAGAGATGATGGCTTAACAGAACGTGTATGTCAAAAGTGGTATGCCAAATTTCGTTCTGGAGATGTTGACACCAAAGATGCACCCCACTCTGGTCGCCCTAAGAAGATTAATTCAAGGGACATTAAGGCCATGATCGAAGCAAATCAGTGCGAGAGATTGCTGCAATGTTCAATATATCCCATACAGGCGCTACTCGCAAGGGTTTCGTATTCCACCATGTCAACGCCAGGCCGTATACATCTTTAACCATTTGAAACAAATTGCTTAGTCTTGGATGGGATGTTTTGCCTCATCCTCCGTACTCACCTGATCTGGCCCCTTCAGATTATCATTTATTCAGGTCACTGCAGAACTCTGTGAATGGGAAGACCTTCAATGATGAAGAGGTCGTTAAAAAACACCTCGACTGGCTTTTTGCCAATAAACCCCAGGCGTTTTACGAACGTGGAATAATGAAGTTGGGGGAACTATGGCAAGAGGTCCTTGATAAAATTGGACAATATGTAATGTATTGAAATTTACCTTACGTTTCAATAAAGTGTGTTTTGTTACAATCCAAAAACCCGAATGAACTTAATTGCCAACCCAGTATAATGTTTTACATAACTAATAATGCTGATAAGTACTCTTAAACCGTGACTACATCATACTACTGCTATGCCTTATACTTTTAAACCTCATTTTTCTACCAGATTATTACTGTTGGGTAGTTTCCAAATGTGAAATACAATAGTACTTTTGAAAAAGAAATGACGTTTGATGGTACCTTTTATTATAAAAAAAATTAATTTTGTTCGTTCGATTAATTATTAATTAATTTTGAAAAAATGATTTTATGTGGGATGCAAATTTGTCTTAAAACTCGAATTATAGCGCTTCACCATATTTGTTTATTCTGATGCACTGGCGATGAATCAGATGGGCTAATTGCTACACCGGGATTTGGGTCCTTCCTTCTTGGGTTTATCTACTGATCAGCAGTTTGCCCATCGTGACGTATAATTTACAGAGGATAATTTATAATTTGCAATAAATCCCAACGAATTAGGGCAGTTAATTTTTTACTTTCTGATAAGACGAGGGATTAATAATGGGTCGTCATTTTTATGGTTTTATGAGCGTTTGTATCGATTTATTCGCAACCATTAGGGGATGTATTGTTTGTTACTGTCTTAAATTTAATTGAATTTTTAAATGACTCGTATGAAGAAAATTTCTTTTGGATATATATCCAACTCTGGGGGCATACTTTTTTTTTCTTTCGGTTTTAAAACTTATATTCATTTATTATTGACCCCCTGATATTACGTTACAAATCTAACTTTACATTTATTTTTTTCTCTAAACTTACTAATGGCGAAACAAGGGGTTTCTCAATGAACAACGGGTGGCCGAGTTATTGGTCATCATAATAAAAAATATTGTCACCATGTTAGGAAAAAATTTGTCCTTTCCCATTTGGGTACTTTTATAAACAGCATTTCGTATAAAGAAAATTAATGCACGTGTCTGCACGTGTGTCGTTCCGCGATCAAATCTTTAACAGTATATGATCAAGAATATCCGTACACCTGCGCGAATTAATGGGTTCTGCTACGGACCCTACAGTAAAAGGATGCAGACGAATCCATATTTATCATTGTAAAATTTTAGTTAACATGGGAATTGAATGCGAGCTAAATGACTTCGAATGTGCTGAAGTGATTGAGTGGAAAATCAATTCGTGGCGAAACTGTGATAGTACACGTTCCACCGTAAATGATGACATTATGAAGTGGAAATGTGTAGAGGCTACGACTGTACAACCACGACAGGGACTACAGAGTGTTGAATAGGGTGATAAATTGGCAGGAAACATTCTAACGAATTCTAAAATGCCTCTGGATATCATCTCAGCACCATAAGAATTTGTCGAGAGCTTCTAATTTTAGGTTTTCATGGCAGAGCAACCGCATATAAAGCAAACATTAATGTAGCCAATGAAAGCATCACTTACATTGCCGAAGAAAATGGGATTTTGAGCAATGGGAACGTCTTATGGAGCGAAGAATCACGCTACATTATTTAGAATTCCTTTGGACGGGTGCGGGTGTGGAAAATTCCTGGGTGAATGGTATTTATTCGACTGCACTGTACCACGAGTGAAGTTTAGTGGTGGGGTATTATAAATCTACCTCCATATTTTAGATAATTCCAGGTGCACATGGTTGGTGAGGCCCAGTATTCTTTTCAGCATGATTTCTATTTTCTAACAAGAATGTTGAGGAATTGGATTGGCCTATTCAGAATTCAAATCTCGATTGGATGAATCGACTTAAGAGTTGGGCCATGCTGCCCAGCATTTCTGACAGAACTAATCGTAGACCTAAGCCATATTAATTATTTCTTTTTTGAGGAGTTGTAAAGTATAAAGGTGCCCGGATACTTTGATCATATTTCAAAGACTAGCAATCTTGTTGCAGACAACCAAGACTAAAGCATATATTAAAGATAAGAAGTTAAACGAATATATTGGTATTGTATTTTGCCTTCACAAAGACACACTGCACACAAGAACTGAAGAAGTGCATTTTTAGTGTACATATAATACACTACATGATCAAAGGAGTTGGGACACCCTTGTGAACACCTGGGGTGTTTCTCCTAGACTGGACTGGGCCCGCTCATCAAGGTGGACGGAAACCTCAATGCTGATAACGGGGCACTTCCAGCGCTGTGGGAACACTTCGGTGACGGGCCGTTCCTCTTCCAGCACGACAATGCGCCTTGCCACAAAGCAAGATCCATATCCGACTGGTTTGACGAGATGCGGGTTGAAGAACTGGATTGGCCCGCTCAGAGTCCTGATCTCAACCCCATCGAACATCTTTGGGGCGAATTGGAACGACGTGTGAGATCCAGGATGGTTCGCCCTACATCTGTCCAGGAACTGACCACGACACTCCTCGAGGAATGGAGGTCAATACCTGTGGAAATATACCGTAAACTTGTGGACAGTATGCCATGTAGGGTGGAGGCAGTGATAGCAGCTCGGGGTGGTCCTACACACTACTTTTTGCGGCTTTACAGTAGAGCAACAGGTGTCCCAACTCCTTTGATCATGTAGTGTAGAATCTCAATAAGCAACAGTGTAATATTTCTAGTTTAGGGTCGATTATTTAAATCTATAGAAAAATGAATGGTGTTACCGGAGGACAAGTATCCAAACAGAAGTCGAGGACCATTTGAAAGCGGACAGTTGTATCCGAAGTAAAACGAAAGGCTTGAAAGTGGGCCTGAAGAGTCTTTGACCCTGGAAGGAGTTCCAAAGGCGGGAAGATTTTAGGATCTACCGAACAGCCCTTGTCATCCAGTAAATGAATCGTCTCCATCCCATCGCCGGACGTAGCCAAAAGACGACTTCCAAAGACTCCGTAAACACCTGACGAATAAGATAAAAGCGGTATTTGAATTTCATCTATTTGACGCTATAAATGATTTACCAAAATGAAATTGAACTTTAAGGAAAAGGATTTTTAACGACCCCTTTTAAGTAGATTTCGAAAAATCTAAATAACACTCACGTTCGTCTTCCAGGTTAACTTGCAAAAACAAATCTGTTCCGATCGCCACGTTTCTGACCTCGTATCCGGTTGCATTAACAATGTGAAGATGAACTTCTGGTGCAGGCACCACTCCTTTGACCACCGTTACGTTTCTTATATCTCTTTAGAAGACAAAAAAATAATATTTTTAAGAAAAGTCAGCATTTAACAAAGTGTTTTGCAAATTTTCATTAAAAAAAATGGTTTGAAAATGGTTTATAGTTATAGCCTTGTCCATCTGTCTTTTTTGAAGGCAACACACAAATGCGATTATTACAAATTTTCCTTCAAAGAAAACAATACATTAAAAACGGCGGGTAAAATAAATTTTATAAAAATTCTCTAATCCATTGTTTTCAGAAGAAGCATTCGTAGCTACAATTGTTTTTTTTTTTTGAGCCATAAAAAGAATTCTAGCCGGCTGCATCAAAATGTCTTAATTTGCAAACTTTTAGAGCCTCTTAGTCGAGGACCAAGACTTCCAAGCACTTCTCTGGCCCTCAAAATCCCCAGACCTTTTTTCAATCGATCACTTTGAGATCATCTCGATCACCATGCTTGCTCCATGGGTCCTCCACCAAGCACCACTCGACACCATTCGGCAACACCTTCCAGCATCTTCCTTTCTCCCACGCCGTCTAGTTGCTGTCCGTGTTGCACAGAGTGGTTATTCTGATTACCAGCTGATGGTCATAATATACTGGCTTTACTGTATAGAAGCAATATATTCGTATTTTATAAGCAAAACTGTGTTCAATGCAAAGAGCAATCCACAGCTTTTAATTTCCGTACTTTGCTGAAATATTTATTTATATTCACAATGATGGGACTTACTTTGAATAATTAAACTTAAGTACAAGCGCTTCGCTAGCGAGGTAGACAACAATAAGGATCGAGACTTTCAAAAAATATGGAATTCTTGGAGCGAAAGGGATCTATTATTTCTCCACTGTTTTGTTCGTCATTTGACAATCTTGTGTAATAAATGTTTGATCCACAACAGCGTTAATTCTGATAATTCCTGATACCAGCGCTTAATGCCATTGTCTGTTTTGCATATAGATTACAATGTTTTTATTTAAGGAAAATAGTTATAGATATAATCGAAATTACTCACTGATCGACTATCTGCTTGCCAGATCGTAACCGCATCTGATGCTTTTGATAATCGCAAGCTACATCAACTCGGCGATCCGTCGCTCGAAGAATGGTCGGATGGCTTTGGATTACAATCGAATTGGAGAAAGTACCGTTACCCTGAAACACACGCAATTTAATCTTATGAACAAATAATATTATAATTAATTTTTTTTTTAAATCGATTTAAGATTTAATAGTCGTATTACATGTAGATTCAAAATTACACACTACTACGCTAGAAAATATGATATACAAGGTGATTATAATTAAAGTCCCTTTGTTAAAATGCTATAAAAAAAACAACCATGAGTCCGAATGACTTCAAATTTGGACTGAGCAT
>JAHWFO010031644.1:820925-848068 GCA_023313115.1 Rhysida immarginata
CCTTCAAAAAAAGTTTCGACCGTAGCAGAGGCAGATTCGAAACAGCCTCGTCAACGAAAGGCGTCTTCAACAAAATTGACGACGGCAGCAGAGGCAGATTCTAAGCAGACTCGTCGACGTAATGTTTCCTCAACAAATGTTAGTAGCACAGAAGAGCCGGATACAAACCAGAGTCCTCCAAAAAGGGTTACTCGTGCTATGTTAGCAGCTACAAGAACCGCATCGGCGAAGACTGTGACTTTTACACAAAGGGTAAGAACTGTGCCAGGTATTAATTGCCGAACAAGTGCCAGAGTCATTCTCCGCGATTGCTGCGTTGTTATGGACCGAGACGAATGTGAATATCTCTTAACCCGTTTGAATTGCAGAAGGCGTTGATTCTAAACTGTGTAACAGCAGGGGTTTTTTGTTTTTGTTTACTTCAACTTACCTCCGAGACCGTGAGTTGTTATATAATAGTTGTTTAAATCTTATGGTTTGGATTGAAATTTAATTAATAAATAAAAGTAATATTTTTAAAGTTGCCTGTAACCGCATAATAAATTTTCATTCTTAATATTGTTGATCCAATATTTATCTAAGCAATAATTTTACTAGAATATATAGATATCAGTTTTTAGATATCAGAATGGAATGTTATATATTACATTGTTTAAGCCCTGTGCTTTAGATCGAAACTTATTTAGTAAATTAAATAGATGTTATAAGTCGCCTGTAAGGGCGTAATAAATTTTCATTGTTAAATTGCTGAAGCAAAATTTATGTAAGCTATGATTTTACTACAAATGAGCGTTGTTTTGTGGATATTAATTTTCAGAAATAAATCTTTGTTCTTATGTAATATGGTAGTCAGTAACCCTTTCTTTAGAGCTTAATGGATATCTTAACCTGGGAGTTAGTAAATCCCAAATAGAGAATAGAAATTTCATAACTAATTGATTTGATGGTTTTTATTAAAATTAAAATTGTACAGATGGATTATACTTTAAATTCAAAGTGGATACTAAGCGTTGGAAAGTTTTTCTAGATAAATTCCTTATCGATGTTAACTTTAGATGTTTTCATGTTCAGATGGTAACAAACTTGATTGAATATAATGGTAATTGAAAATTTATAAATTAAAATGGAACAATGCCGGTTTCCTTCAATTCTATACAAATACAGAAGTAAATTAAACTAAAAATAAGAATTAAATTAAAAGTAATTGTAAATTAAACATGAAAATTAAATATAAGAACGTTTTCGAGGACAGTCAAGTCTTAGTTGTTTTTTTAAGGGAATTTAAGTGAAGATTTTTCTTAATTGTGCGAATAATCTAATATACGTCGGTCCGAATGTCCGAGGCCAACAAAGAAAGTTACAACAAGCCGTCCGAAGCCAGGGATTGTTGTAGCAAGACAATACTCCGTCATTGTTATTTAATTAAATAAATAAACTGAAAAAAATAATTCTCTTGGTCTGTTCTGTGGTAAGATAATACTCTAAGGGCAGTATCTTTTGAATGGGAATAGGTAGCCAGTTGAAATTTTCAGAGTATGTGTTATTATGGCGGATGGGGGATTGTCTAAAAAATAATAATAAATGTAAAAAGTTTTTTGTTCCATCGTAAAAACGGTTATACATACAAGCGTCAAACTTGGCGTGACTGTAGTTCAACTCTAAAGTATTACAACAAATGAAAAACTAACCAAGTGTAAGTTGGACTTGCGCAACGCCAAACAAAGTCTCTTTTCAGGTGATCTGTTAATTTAATATTTGAAAACTTTTTTGTTCAAAGCGCTTAGTTTATAAATTTCGACACATAGACTGTTATAGATTATATGTCTATAAAAGCCGAAATCGAGAACACAGTACCACACCCTCCAGAACTGGCATTTAAGGTAAATATCAGGTTGTTGCAAAAGTTTTTTCCGGATTTTTATTCCAACACAAAAACGATTGACAGATTCAGCTCGTGCAGATGCCGGGCAATGGTTGAAAAGTGAACCTTGAACTGTTCTGCGAGTTCCCTCGTTGTTACATTGTGATCTTCATCAATCGCTTGGCGTAGATCACCATATGAAATCATGATTGGCCGACCAGAGAGGTGCATCTTGAAGAGTGCTATCTCCGCGTCTGAACCGGCGATACAATTCTTCTATTGTACGTAAACTAACAGTGCCATCACCTAAACGTTGGCAAATGTTTCGGTGACATTGCGCAACACTGATCTTTCCAGAATACTCGTAGAAGATTATTGCTCGAATATGCTCGCGTGAAAGGTCCATTTCAGACCGTTGATGGCACTCGCAGATGTATAGTCAGAAAGTTGATTCTTGGATGTAATATAGCAAAGATATTCAGGAATCGAATGCAATAATTTGTTTGAAAAAATATGAACACCCCCTTCGGAAAATGAGCCCTTCTTGGGCACCGGTTCTAGAACCGGAAGAAACTTCTGCAACAACCTGATATACAGGGTGAATACAAAAGTCTGAACCCCCCTTTTATTTTTTAAACCGAAGCAGGTATGTCAATTTTGATGAATCCAATGAATAGGAAGTTGTGGGTGGCCTATCCCATGGTGCACTTTTCATCATCCCAAATATGCAAATTAGGACACATTCAAAATTTATCTCAAAAACCGTAAGGGATAGAGAAAAAAACCCAATTGCAAACTTGTTCAGCATAAAAAAAAAAACAAAACAAAAAATTATCCAAATCGGACCAACCAATCGGACCAACCAACGACTGTTCATTTATCGTTGTTTCTGTGAGAATTGGTCCTTTTCATCTGAAGGAGGCCACTTTGAAAATCTTAGTAACGTTGAAGGCCATAGTAATGTCATGTTTAGTACTAATTGCTCCATTACAGACAAACCGTTTATTTCCGGACATATGTTTATATGAGATTTTTTGTTCGTTTTCTGGTCAGGAATCACCTCCTGAAGTTTGTCCCTGTTGTTTTAATTCACCCTGTATATCGAGCAGAACTGCCCCTGGAAGTATGCTGGTGAAATTTTGGCAATTCTGTCCCTTTGCTGTAGTGGTGATGTTTGAAAACATTTATATCTATTTACATTACATGGAAAATATAATTTCTATGCCCCCCTAAAGTACTTAAAAACTATAAAAAATCATTTTGGAAGAAATCAAATAAATAAAAATTTTTAGGTTTTAACTATGAACTTGAAGAAATGACTACACATGTACACGTGTTTTTGAGAGGACGATAGCAATTGAGGAAAATCACTTTATTAAAGAGAATAGGTCGAACCCCAACCGAGTAAGTTGTTGTTGTTTGGTTCTTTTCAGTGGTCGTAGTCAATTTGCATAATTTACCTTGCACACAGCGGTTCTCCAGGTAATTTACTGACCCCGCCGACGTAGTGAGGGCTCCAGGGGCCGTGTGCCGATCGTGCCTGCTCAGGTTGCACGTCCGAGCGACGTCATCGTAGTGGGCGGAACGGCAAATGAAAGTGGGCTCGTGGAAACACGCTTCGAGGCACGCCGTCTCCGTGTCGACGTCAGAAATCAGGCGGTCAGTATGGCGTCTGCGCACGACACTCTCCTCGCGCTCGGCCGTCCACTCATAATGACATGGGGCGGTGTCTGCAACCCACGAGGAAAAGGTCATTCAACAAAGGGGTTAAAGGGCCAAACTCGTCCACCACCATCTCCACCACCTCCCGAAAAAAATAAATTATAACAATTTCTCATTTTAAGGTGTCTGCAAATGAAATTAAACTGATTCTTAAGTTTATTATGTGCTGAAACGCGGGCGTTTATTCATTTCATTCTGTTTTTGGTGTCTTGTGTGTACTACGATTTCTTGAGAACGGTTTAACTTTTTCAAATTTATTTTTCGTTATTAGATATAAGCTCTTCTTGAGATTAATTTATATCAATGTCTGAGAAATCGATGTAATGATCACGTGACCATTAAAAGCCGTTGCAGTTTTCCTAAGGGCAACTTACGGCATGTGGTATATCATTCAGTCGGAAATGACGAGAAACGAAAGAATGTCGCATTCTTTTCGATTTTCGAGATATTATGATCGAAGAAATGGACTTTTTCGAGTATTTTCTCATAAACAAACTTCAATAGCTCGTTATTAAGAAAACTTTATCCGTGTTGGTCAGCAATAATCATTTGCAACAATATTGTTCATCTCCTATCCATTTCGGTTGCCATAGTAACATCGGTTAGAAGGACCGAATCTTTCTCAAGTTGAGCGGAGTACCGTGCATTTGATACAAGTATACGCGCGTGCATTTCATTTCCACTTTGCTCGTGCGCAATTGTTGGAAGGCTTGCGGACGAATGAAGAAGTCTATTTAATTGGATGAAGAAGGCATTGTCGACGACAGTGAATGAATTGTAGGCGGGACGTGACCAATAATAACGGTAAAAAATTTTCAAATGGCAACCTGTGGCTTGTGATGTATTTCGATCGGTAATTACGAGAAACGAAAGAATATAACAATCAGTTTCATTTTCGAAATTGTACGAACGAAAAGAAAATCGAGTTTTTCGGATCTCAAAAAAACGCCAATAGCTCGTACGAGAACACAGATCCTTGCATGCAGTTTTCGCCATTCGGCATACTACATGATTAAGATTAAAAATCAAAATTTTAGATGCTTTTTCTTAGCATATTTTAAATCGTTTTATAATGTGTTGGAATGGGATCTGTAACATATAAACTACTCAAGCGCCATATGATTTCGCGAGAGGTGTATAAATGTAATGTTCCTTAATCAAGAATGCCTTAAATGGATGTTACTGGCACATCACTTTCAAACTGGGTTTGAAAAAATCGATCTACTGTCAAATATTTTCAACTTTTTGTCGATTCACCTTCATTATTATTTGAATTTGCTAATTAATGAATATTTATTGTGAAATCGATACCTCCATTGCGTTTAAATTTTAAACTGTTGAATTTGGAATAGTTTTCAGATTCGTTCAGCATTTGAATTTGGTTTAAGTATGTCATAGGTCACTTTCTCTGTTGGTTTCATTATTTTCTACGGTTTCGAAGCATTCTGTATACAAAACCGTTTACCTGCTTGCTGACTAATGTGTAATGGTATCAGATGCAAATATTTTGAGTTCAGGGAATAAATCTTTCATCAAAACAAAATTGCGAATTAATTAAATGAACTTTTTTTAGATTTGAATTTTTAACATTTAATAGCAATCTACTACCTGAAACACGAACTTTATGGCCTAAAATTTAAAGTCATTAAGAAGCGAACTGTTAATGTATTTTAGGCGTAATTGAATTGATGTCAAGTATAAGTAATTATATAATTAATTTTTTAAACTTTTACTTTTTTCCTCTTTGAAAATGGCATTCCATTGACTAGGTCGAAGCTTTCTTGAGATGATTTTTTTTTCCGATCTTAATTAACTGTGATGACTAACCACTGATCAAACAGAATCGACTCTGGCTATAAATCAAATGACGGAGGCTTAATTATTTTAACTACCGTCGTTTGGCAACGTTGTATAACAATAAATGAACCTATTATATTCCCATCCATCATCATTCGTGACTTTTGAGAAGTGTGGTCTGACTCGGGTTTACCAACTGAGATTTGAAAATAAGAAACTGGATAACGGTGTAGCCTGCTCGCATTTTTAAAGGTATGCTGAACTGCTTCGGCAAATTCCTTAATCATTATTACATTATTTATTCAATGCTCAGTGCTTTCAATTATATAATGAAATTTAATATAATGAAACACGAAAAAAACTGAATTTTTTGAATGCTAGTGGAAAATTTCCGATTATATTATATTCCAAGTGGTGAGAGAGGGTGGTGGTTTTGAAAGTTGATTTATAAATAAGATGAAATTTGAAAAACTGCTGATTTACTGTTTTAAATTAATAAAAATGAACGATATAGCTAATGTATATTAATTTTATATCAATCATACAGAAAATTAACATGCCAGATAAGAATTGAATCCAGGATTCCAAGAGGCGCCAGTTACCTTTTGGCAATCAAAGGAAAACTTGTTGAAAACTTCTCTCATTATAGGAAATGAATCAATATATAACTTATAAAAATTGCGAATACAACCATTATTTTCGTTCCACAGAAGACAATTGTTCGACGTGAAAACTCAATGTTAAAATCAGGAATTAAGGTCCTCTTGGAATCGGATTCAATTGCAATTATCGCTTCGTTACTTTTCTTTAATATGCTTTGGCTTTTATTATTGATAAAAAATTTTTTTCTAAAGATCTAGCATTAAACTCCACTAATAATATTTATATATCCCATAACACAAATCAGAGAAGGAAATATTTACAAAGCTTCTCTTACCTGCGAGGCAAATCTTCTTGAAGTAAGTCGCCATTCTCATTTGGAACTCCGTCTCAGATTGAGAGCCATTCGCATTCACTACACCGTGACAGAATTTGTTATAATGGTCTATATAATAGCCGCTGCAATCCGGGTCTTCTTTGCACTGGTCGTGACACAAATACCGGAAGGTACCATTTGGATGTCTCGCGAGGCTCACGTTGACACCTCGGGATCGGACGACTACGGTGACGTTGACAGTTCGGACGAAAGTGACGCGATCGAATGGACACACAAGACCTGTAACGAGCCAACCGCACCTTTTAACTCATTTAATGGAAACGATAAAACTTCCTGCAAAGAGACTTCTATAACTTCCTTCCTCACTCGAGCTAATGCATTGGTTAATTGATTTGTTAAGTATTTGTTTTACCGCGTAATTTACTGGCCACTAACGCCGTTCCGGAACTCGTCTCCCGTGATGACGAGCTTAAAGAATCTCCAAACGACGAGCTTCCTAATTGGGTGGAAAGGGTGTGCTTAATTGGGTGTTCGTCGCATAAAATGTAAAGTGTGTTCTTTTCTGTGATAAGATCTTGCAAGAGATAGGAAAAATGAAGGGGAAAACTGCTTTAAATTTGCCCTGTAAGCATTATGAAAAACGCGGGGTTTAAACTGCCAGCTATAATTTATTAAAGTTCAAATCAAACTTAAGTAGAAAATTATCGAGAACTGTTGGAACTATTTACTTGTGTCTCTGTGGTGCTAAATTCATTAAAACATTAATAATATAGAAAATAACCCAATTCTGCATATGGCCTGCAGGCTTAATTTAGAAAGGGAAATTCAGAAAGGAAGAGAATTTTCCTGTATACGCCTCGCTATTTTTGGTTAATTTCATTTGTGCAAAGGATCATGAGGGTCTTTGAATAAATTTTGATATTACTAAAGTCACTTTTAACCTACAATTTTCATTTTCACTCTTATGGATACAGGAAAAAAAAACAAACAATATTCGCGAAGTCGGCCGTTCTGTCGCTCGAAGGACCAAAATGTTAAATACATTTTATAACCACCATTTTGGCCATGCTCCCGAATAGACAGGACATGTGAGCTTATTATAGTTTTTACTTACTTTTAGATGCTCTATCCCAATCTGAAGTCAAAATAAAAAAATTCGAAAAAAATGGCAACAGAACGACCGACTTCGTAAACCAGTACCGATGTTTTTAACATCGTTGATAATTAGTTTTTAATCTAAATTGTTTTAATGATTTTGTGACATAATTATAATGACTTGTTATAAATCATTCTGTTGAAACCCTATCAGAGCAACTCTTTTTACAGCTCCGATAAATTGTTTGGAGAAATGTGGTTTATATTCTGAATTTTGTTGTACTTAGCTGGAGGAATGTTTAAATACTCTTAAATCTCTAAAACGAGTGCGTTGTTTGGCGCAAATATAATTAACTTGGATTCGCCGGCACGTCCAATTTACTTTTTATCGTCCAAATTTATTTAAAAGCTGGCCTCCATTACTTCACTTTAGGAAGAAGATTCCCATCCGTAATTGGGAAAAGTCTGAATGAATGTAAATGTTTATTTTATTTCCTCTTCGCACTATAATTTTTTTCCCCTCTTTCGACTACTTTCCCTTTCTATTTATTACAATTATATTTTTCCAGTAATTTTTTATTTCTGGGTGTATCAATTGACCTTGATAATGAACCGAGGCATTCCTCACCTGAGGCCCCGTCGAAACAGACGGCGAGGGGAACAAGAACGAGAAGGATCGGGGACTTTGGGAACATCTCCCTATCAGAAGTGGAAGAATGCCTTCAAAAAAAATAAAAGAAGAAGAAAAAATGATTTTTTTATCAATACATAAATTATAAAAAAATAGAAAAAAAAACATCAAAGAAACATTAAAAGATTAAGACCAACTCAAAAAAAAAAAAAAGTAACCTATCAACTAGTGCATCTGTCTTGTCTCTTAATTCGTAGATTGGCACGAAATAGTATTTTAAGAATTTTATGAAAACATTTATGAGAAAAAAGAAAAGCTTTTTTTGGTGTTGGTTTAGGAACCGGATCTTTTATACATTTAATGTTCTTCTGGGAGATTCGCTGTTGCTGTTTCCAAGTCGGGAAAATAAAAATAAAAATTTCTTATTGAAGCAGGCATTTTATAAAACCAAATAACGCTATACAGGGTATCCCGGGAAGAAAGGTTAATATTTCGTGTAAGTCAAAAAGTATATATATAAACATGTAGCCTTGTATTAATGGTTTCTGAGATACAGGTATGAAGTATCAACATTATTGAAGTATCTAATATGGTTTTTATTTCACTGCATTAACATTCTAATAACTTTATCATAAAATGCTTTTGAATATTCCGCCACGTACTTCGATGCATTTTTCAAATCTTGTGAAAACATGGCAAGTTGCGCGTCTGAAGGCATCTTCACGTTCTCTTATTTGGTCCACAGCATCTGTTATACATGCAATAAATTCGGCTCGTATATTGACTGTAGTTTTTTTATAAACCTCACACTTTAACCAACCCCACAATCAGGTTGTATTATTTCAATTTGTTTTTTGTTGTGGTGAAAGAGTTTTTTAGTCTTAAGGTTCACATAAATTTATCATATTTCAATATGCGACAATTACACTGGCCAACAAAATTTAAGATTTTTCTTGTGACAAAATGAAAGTGAGTGATTTTTGGTAGTATTTTTTCTGCTGATTACGAATATAATTTTTAAATTTCTCTAGCACGTACAGCTTTCTTGTTTTACAATGAAACATTTCTAAATCATTCAGTGTTTGGGGCCTGGTAAATTTCCTTGCGGCCCCAAAATATGGATACTTTAACAATGTAGCCGCTTCTCTTCACTCCCATTACTTTAACATAGAAGTCTCGATGTGCATAACTTAGAAACTTGACGTGAAACTTAGAAAAAATCTAAAAGCAGATTCGGATTCTACTTACAAATTACTAATAAGAACACTTTGTGTGGTCTTAGTCACAAAATGTGTGTTGACTAGTGTTATTAGAGAAAAATGTGCGGCATTTTTCAAATTTGTCAAAAAAGCCGTACAGGTGACAAACTGAGTTTAACGAATCTTTTTACATTTACACGTATCATGCAACGCTACATTACGGTGAATGATGAAATCAAATTATTTATTTTAACTATTCCATATTCAGTCAATAGCTGTACCTCAGAAACCATTAATAAACTTTTTGACTTAAAATAACTTAATCTATACCCACCTGAAATATTGACCTTTCCTCCCGGGACACCCTCTATAATCAGTTCAATTAAAAAATATCAATATTTTTTCAGTATCGCATACTTGAATTGATTCATTTAATATATAGACGCGCTTACATTCTGTTTGTTCTGTTTTTTTTGGGGTTTTTTTTTTTTTTTTACGATAAAAGTTCCTATGAGAGATACATTATCTAATAATAACAGCATTTCAACCACTAAAACTTTTTAATCCAAGTTACCTAGCTTGGAGATGTCTAATGATTTTGATAATAAATCTTTAGATTTCCAATAGACTAATTAAGTCATCGCTTGTACCTTATTTGTTATTGCGTATGTATAGATACGTATAAAATTTAAACATAACTTGAGTTATTCTTTTAGTATCTCCTGACAAGCAACCACTATTCGAAGAGTGTTTTTATTTTTCCGTTCAAAAGTAAAAAAAAAAATCGTATTAAGTAACTAAAAAAAATGTTTAGTTCCTGATCGGAATACCTCCACTTTGGATTACTACTACTTTACTATTGCTGCTGAAGAAGAGGCCCCGACGTGTGATCGTGGTTGGCATAGAGAAGCGGGTTGTCAAAGTTTTTCAATCGTCTCGGAGGTGAACAGCCTTTTCTGGGCCTTTCGGGGGTATTTGAGGGGATAAGAGTGAAGTTAAAAAAAAAAGAAGAAACAATTATGAAATACATGCTCTAACTATTCCAGGCAGCCTTTAAGCGACTTGATTTTTTTTTTTTTTTTTTTTTTTTTTAATTTTTTTTACTGTGTTCCGAATCGAATTTTAAGTTTCGGATATAAGAGTTTGAAATAAATTTTGAATTTTTAAAACTGCACGACTTAATGATAAGGTCTAATTCTCTAATTATATAACGATACAGTTGACTGGTAAACACTACTTTCATTGAATACCTATCCTAAAAACAGCAATTATAAAGGAAAGCATACATTATTTGAATGGTTTGCTATTACATTACTTAAGTGGTTAATTAGGGCAATGAAAAAAAAGCTACAGATGATAGATCTGTACGCGCAGTGGCGATTTTAGCTTTTAATTTAACTTTCCCAAAATTTGAAATAAGTATTTTGTTGATTTTCTATATTTATAAAAACACCTTCTGAACTAACCACAACGATGAGCAACAGTTTAGAGCCCAACAATGCAGACAAGATAAATTTTCTCATTCTATATGCTGAACATATTAAGACCTAAAAATGAAATCAGATGTACTTAAAATCTGCCCACTTATTTTTATAAATTATTTAGAATTAATTATCCATACAGAACTCTGAATACAAAAATAGTCGGTATAACATTTACGAGGCTTTACAAACATTGTAATGAATATACAAATGCAATAAATTATTAATATGAAATGCAATAAAAGAAAACGTGCCATTTTTGTCAATCTCTTTTAAAATCGTAATAATCTAAAATGAATTGAAAGCAATTAATAGCTAATAAATCGACAGTAAAAATTTTAACTTTTTTTTCCCTTCCTAAGCTTTATCTACAATAATGCATTTTTTTACTCTCCCTCCGGGGAATGATTTTCAAACTAGATTTTAAAAGTCTCTAGACTCTAATTTAAATATTTTCTCTTGCCTAATTGAAAGAAAAATTATTTTGTTGGGTATTATATTATCTTTTTCCCCATCGTAAGCTTATTTCTCCCACTGACATGGTTACACAACCATGATGAGAAACGCATTCATCTTTCATTCTCCGTCGATCATCCTCCTCCTCCTTCTCCTCCTCCTCTTCATTCCAACTCGATTATGCCATAATAGCAATAATAATAGGTTTTACTTTCAATAATATCCAGTATATGTTTCATACACTCGAGGATGATACTTTCGGAGTAGTATTTTTCTTATGAAGAAACGAATTCTTAAAAAGAAAATAAATTTCTCTCTTATCAAAACGATATGATTAAAAAAAATGCGATTAATTTCATTCCATTTATTCAGTTTGAATCTGAATTAACTTCCAATGCTGAGTTGGAAGTTTGCTTAAGCATATGCCCCCCCACTAATGAATAACTCCCTAAATACGAAATGTCATTTCCGAAACGACAATTAGTGTAAATTTAAGGTCTAGCCCCATAGACCGGCAAAACATATAGGAGAGGAAAAGCATGTTCATTCTTATAAAGTTAATCCAAAGAGTGACATAATTTCGATGGCCTTCCGTCGTTTTGAAATTAGAAAATATGGACTTGAGTCATTTTCTTACCTGTTGTTGACGGACTGGAGAGGGAGGGGGTTCAGTGTGTTTACTCTCCTTTTCGGTGGTACCTATATGGGTCGCCAGGGGTGGACGAGGAGAAGAGTGCTTGCTTCTTTGGGCCGCCACTAGGTGTGCACACATGCATCACTCGGTGGACATAACGTCTGTGGCAATGACCCACACACACACTGCTAGACGGTCACTCGTCAGGACGCATGCGCGTTAGAGCGAATCAATCGAAGCGGAGAAAGTGAAAGCAAGCAGAGGAGGAAGGAGAGAAAGGAAAACACACACTCACACACACATACACACGAGGATGCTCCAATAGAGAAAGTGAGACAAGGAGAGGTTAAGTGAACAAAACTTGAGGAAGAAGATTAAATCTAATAAGAGGAAAAAAAAGATATAAAATAGTTTTCTTCTGCTCTTTCTCCTTCTTAGTAAACAAAAATATAATCTCTTCTCAAAATCACGACTATGCTTCTCTGATTTATGCAAAAGCGGGTTTCTAGATTGTTGGTAAAAGTTTTTTTGATTTCTATTTCGATACGTTTTAAATTAGTCTTAATCTCTGTAATGGTGCTAAATCGCCGTTATGTAAGACGTGTTTTCGTATGAAGTCGTATATTCAAATATGATTTTCTTAGATTACATGTTTTTAGCATGAATAAAACTCAAAAGCAGTAGTTGTTTTTCTGTATGGTTCATTATCTTAATTTTAACGTAACTGATATGGTAAAACGTTATAATTTTTAGAATAATTTAATAAATTAAGATAAATATTCAGTTGTCCTTAAGATGACTGTTTAGTTTCTTTACCTTAAGCGTTAGCGGTGCGGGAAAGCGACCAAAATCACTTCTTACAATAAAACGTTATAAGAATAACAAATATGAAATAAGAATATGACAATCTATCAGTATTAAAATTTTTTAAGTTTTATTACAAAGCATAATTTTATTTTAATTTAATGCATGGCATTACAAAAATATAAAAAAAATTAAATAAATCATAAAAAAAGTTCAAAAACATTACAACTCGTTTAAGAAATTATAAAACTTAAAAATGAAAGATTAAACCCAACAAGTAAATTTTTAAAGTTATTATAAAACTATTTCGATTTTAAGCAAAGAAGTGCACGCAGTTGTTCTTACAGTCGTCTTCCCAAAACTTGAACAATTAAGCTAAGGCAAAGCAAAACTTTTTCTAGATATATTTTTTTTACCATTTTAACTTAATGCTTTGTTTCCTATGCTTAACGAAAACTATACAAAAATTAAATGTAACACTATCGAAATTTTAATGGATTTATTAATTTCAAAATCTTTTAGATTTAGTTCTGATTTAATAAAAAAAAACTTTTTTTCCGAAGCTCTTTCTGTCCGCAAGGAAGGTTTCACTCAATATCAAACTAACTCAAATAAGAGAAAGATAGAATGAGAGAGTGAGTGAATCCTGTTGCCCGGAGGAGATTTTGTTGAAGAAAAAGGGTTATAACCTCTGTTCGTCTACGAGACATGAGATTTTAAGGAAAACGTTTTCATGTTTTCTCAGGATCATGAACTGCTTTTCGGAGTAAAGGCGTCATTATGCAGGATTTGAAAAAGAAGCGCATGCTTTTTAAGGAAGGAAAATATAGATTATTTTGTAAATTCTATCTCTCCTCCACGTTTCATTTTAGTGTATTAGTTGCAATTAAAATTCATAGCACGATCCTTTAAAATGACGTTTTTCACCGCTCTCCCTTTCCAATGGAGAATGAAACTCTCAACTGTTGTGTCCAGTAGCCATTAAGTGTGCCTTGCCGATTCGCTTTTCTTCGTTTTTCCTTTTGAAATCAATATTCATTAAGATACACGAAACCATTTAAGAATGATGACGCTGACAAATTCGTTCTTTCAGTTTTCATTAAGTTGTGCGATATAAAACTGAGAAGAACGAAGGTTTGGTTAAGGGTTGTGGTGCGTTTAAATATTATATTAAACGTACGAGTTAATCAAAATATTCATTACAAGAAGGTAGCTAAAAGTCGTTTTGTTCTCTTCATAAAGGAAGCAATGACAAGATTGAAGTAAAAAATTATAATTGCCTACGTTAGTTAAAAAAAAAAAATAAATGAATGCCTCGCTCACACACAATGGCTTACTTTTTACACCTGGAGAAAGTGAAAGAAGTTCTGATTCAGTAATGAGAAAATAAATTACTTAATATTCTTTTTTTTTCCTGCCTTACCTACTGGAGAGTCAGAAGTGGATAGCCAATCGTAATTTTTTTTTTTTTTTGAAATTCCGAACCACCACGTGGGATGGGGGAGTATAATTGCCCTTGACGAAATCCGGGAAGACCCAAGAAGCAAATCTTTAGGGATTTTTCAATATTTTCCTGCCCGTCCCTCCGGGCCATTAATGTTTAATTATTGGTCAACGGAAGAAAATTGTTGCAAGAGTTGAACTACCACCATAGGTAAAACGAAAAACTTAAAAAAAAAGAGTTCAGAAATGCCAGATTCCTCGCAATTTTCATCCTGACAACATCATTCATTTCGTAATTAAGATTATCAAGTAGGGAAAGGTTAGATATATGTGTCGGTATAAATATTTTGAACTTTTAATTCTATCGAAGCTAAAGATTTAATTACGCTTTAAACTCGGAACCAGTTTTGACATTTTTAAAACGTTTCGTTTTATTAAATAAAAAATTACATAAAATTTGCTTTGTTTTTTAAGTAAGAACATTTTATATGCTGGCTTTACCAAATTTAAATACTAATACCGTTTTGATATATGTCTTTAGTGCTTCATAAAAGCTATAATTAAAATATTTTTAGATATAATGTATTAGAAAAGAGTGAATTTTCTAATGTTGAGGGAGGCATATTGATAATCATTCTATAGAAAATTGTCAAAAAGTTTGCTAAATGCCGTTATACTGAAACTTAGGTGTACAAGAGACATTTCCAAATTTATGGTTATGTCTAAGTCAAACCTAATGCCAGATTCTCTTGGAAGTTGATTTACTATGCAGGTATCAGGGCGGTATATAAGTCCAAGAAGAGCAAAAATATTAACATATGATTACACCAACATGAAATAGATATATTTGGGTACATGAAGAACTTGTAGGCAATCTTGAAAACTGCTATATTAATTTGAGGTCAATTTTATGAAATGGAAAGTGGGCCTTGGGACATATTAAACAGCACAAAAATTTTCTCAAAAATTCATTCGACTTGTCAGATTTGGAAGCTATCGTTACTGAAAGTTTGCATGATGGCACTGCTATATAATGTGTTCAATTGTTGCATGTAGCGCCCTAGACACTAGTCCACTCACGAAACACTCGCACAAGAAATTTTGTCGCAACATTCGATGATCTTTCAAATGTCCTTATCACGAATTGTATCTGCATAAACGAGTTGTTTCGAGTACTGCCTTGTGGCTTTTTGGGCAATCATTATCAACCACGTCTCCTGTTTCTTCTAATTTAGACAGATGCACGCATTGATGTCTTGAGAAATTAGCGAACTGTCTGGGTGACGATGTTTGCTTACCCAGAGATCAGATTACCTTAATTCGAACATTTCACCACCTTCAGTCTTCAATCACCTTCATTACGAACATTTCAATTGCAATTCCAAAATGCCATACAAACTTTCAGTGACGATAGCTTCCAAACCGTGACTGATATGTCAAATCCAACAAATGGAATTAATTTCTTAGAAAATTCTCGTGTTTTTGATATGTCACAAAGACTCACTTTATATTTGAAAAACATTGATCTCAATCTATTATCGAAAAATTTCAAGATAGCGGCCAAGTTCGTCATGTACCTCAAAGTGTAGATCTCCATATCCATCGGTGTATTTAGAGGTTTAATGTTTGTCAGTTTTGGAAATAAAAGGATATACTGGGACTTTTGGACGACCCTGCATATTAACGACTGTTATTACCAGCTTCTACCAATGATTTTAACCATATTTTTTTTTGCAAATGCAAACCATTGTGTGTAATAAACGTGGTTTCAAACGTGAGATTTGGGTTTGTTTTATGTTTTTATTTCTGCCAATTAATTATTTGCTAGCTTCACCTTTTGAATGAAGGAGTTTCTGATGACATTAGCTTATGGGATAGCAATTAAAAAAAGCCTGGGATAGGAATTTAATAACATCCTGAGTATCATCTCTGATGGCGTTTTCGCTTACGGCCATCTTTATGTGGCTCTCTCACGAGTTGGCTCATTTCATAAACTTTGCGTTTTCACTGGAGATAGAGACACCCTTATTCTCAATGTCATCCATGCAGATAAGATTAATCACAACAGGAATAAGTAGCGTATAAGTGATGCGAAACAGGCCTCGGATCCACAGGGGTTGTGTCTTCGGGGTCCCGTCTGTTTATATAGTAAATTGTTTAAGAAGATATTTTGTATTAACAATTAAATGAATGTCAAGTTACCGCTTGTAGGTTCTGTATAAAAACAGGTAATTAGTTAACTTAAGCCAGCTGTCTGTAGGATATTTTCAACCTATAACATGAAGGAAGTACCTCACAGATTCAATTTTCAAGTGTCTAAAAAAAATTCAGAGATGGTTCGGTAAGAACGAATCGCGGCTTTCAAGATGAGGAAGTGAGCAAGGAAATCGTGGCTAATGCAGAACGAGAATATAAATTATGTTGAATTCTTAGATTACGCAGACTTAAAGTTGACTCCGCTACTGTTACTCAATTGTATTCTACAAACTGTTTAATGTCTTATAGAATTTAAGTTATTCGTACTTTTTAAAAACTTTTCGGAAACCTTATACAAATGTGTGGATACAATTCTATTAATTAACGTTTTTATTGGTTTCTTTTTCAATTATTGCCTACTTCTGACAGAGATATCAAAACAGCAACAAGAGAGGAAGAAAACCATTTTCTTCTGAAAAAAAAGTCTGTCTTCGGCAACTGTGTCCAATTTCAATGTCCAATTACAGTGGTCACTAGCGTTTACCTCGCCGTCAGAACCAACTCATGTCCCTTAAGGGGCTCTTTCTTCTTTGGGAAGCGGTGAAAGTGGCAAGGTGCAAAGTCTTTGAACTTCACTCATTCATCTTTGAACTGTAGGCACTGCAACGCCTCTGGTGTGTGGCGACTTGTGTGCGGGCTCCAGAAGAGGGTCCAAAGCTGCCATTCAATCCTGGTGTCGACAACAACTCCGGAATTCCTCTCCGACGGGTTCACCCAACTAGTCACGCGTTGGCACAATGCGTGGAAAGGGATGGGGAGTATGTCGAAAAGTAAATAGTGCATTATATAGAGGATAAATGTGAGTATTAGATACAAAAAGAATTTTGAAAATCGGTTAAAAAATAAAAAAGTTACAGCCATGGAGGCATTACTTTTCAAAACGCCCTCGTAGATTCCGTATCTGGTGCTGTTCGGTGAGTTCTTGTGGAGTTCGGTATCCATTTTTTTAACCTTGCTCATAGCTGCCAAACCTAAGTCAACAGATTTTCGCACTGAAGTCCGTGTCGTGGACTTGATAAATCACCTAAACTTTCTACCTTAACTTAGGCCAAAATCATGAAACAACCCATTAAATAGAAAATATTTGAGGAAAAAATACAGGAAATAACAAATTAAGAATCCTATATTAGTGTCATATGCAGAGATGATTATCTTACTTGGTATCCATGCTTTTCAAAAATGGAAAAGAACTTTTCGATATAAATTAAGCTTAAAGTTAAAAATCATCGCTGGAAGGACAGTTGATAAGATAAGTGTAAGAATGTGCTTCGAATAAAACGAATGCGTAACACCTATCTTAGAGATTATTTGCCTTTAGTTGCCGTATGACGTCCACATTAAGCAAATTTACAAATTGTAAACAAAATTACAGTTCTACTACAAAAAAATAAGTATTCGAGACCTAATTTTAATCCAGGGTTGTTGTCAGGAAATATCAATCATTTGTTCAGATATATAAAAAATGGTAGTAAGGGATGAACGTTTCGAACAATATTTAGAAAAACAAGTAAACATCATACAGGGTGGTTATAATTAAAGTGACACCATTTAGACCCTTCTAGCGGCCGTTCTGGTAATCAGATTTTGACGAAACTTGAGATATATATTATACAGACTATGGGGAAGAGAATTTTGCAATAAAAAAAATTAGTACACATTTTGACCGCTACGTCAAAATATGGCGCATGAATAATAACAATAAGTTAGAAGCGGAGAAATTTATAAAATCAGAGCATTTGTTCAATGTGCATTCCATTTGTGTCAATGACATGTTCAAAGCGCATTATTGCATGTTCCACAGTAGAGCGAAGGGTTTCCTGAGGAATCGAAGTGATATGGCGTGTTATTCTTGCTTTCAATTCAGGGACAGTCCGTATTCTTCCTCCGTAGACATTATCTTTCAAATATCCCCCCAACCAGAAGTCACAAGGGTTTAATTCCGGTGAACGAGGAGGCCATGCAGTTGGAAAAGTTGTCGAAATCACCCGATCATCTCCAAAATGAGCATGAAGCAGTTCCTTCACTTGTCGTGTAATGTGGGGTGTTGCAACATCTTGCATAAAGACAGTAGTGTCTAAACATTGTCTTTCTTGTAAAGCAGGAATGACGTTCTGCTGCAGAAGTTCGCAGTAACGAGCACCAGAGATTGAACATCTTTTAGTGCCTTGAGGAGTGTTCTCTTCAAAGAAAAAGGGGCCAAGAATGAAATGTGAAGTGAATCCGCACCATACAGTCACGTAATCTGAGTGGAAAAGCTTTTCATGCACAACCATCGGCTTTTCAGTACCCTAGATACGACAGTTTTGAGCATTCACTGCTGCGTCTAGTGTGAAATGCGCTTCATATGACCACAAAATGTTCCATGGTCATGCATTATCGACGGCTATTCTAGCCAGAAACTGGCAAGCAAAATCAGTGCGTTTTTCCGGATCTTCATGAAGCAACTTTTGAACTACCTGGAATTTGTATGGATACCACTTTAAAATGGAACGCAAAACTTTTTATACTGTAGACCACGGAATAGACAAATCACGTGATACGGGTCGAGCACTTGCTGAAGAATATTGGGAACTTGAAGCGCTCTCCACTACAGCAGCAGAAGCATCATTTGCAATTCGTTTCCGTCCTCTCCCGGCAGCACACCCAACTCACCAGTTTCTTCAAATTTCTTAATCATCTTTTATAAACCATTAATGGGCATTTCGCAAGTTTTTCAAACGTCGATATTCTCTTAGTGCAGCAGAAGCATTATTGCAGTTCTGGTAAAACAACTTCACCAATAAAGCTCGATCCTTTTTAGCTAAAGCCATCGTGAAGAATGACTTTACATTTAATTTCACTGTCTTATTTAAAGCTTTTCTAATTTTACATCTCATTTGCATAACGTCTCTGATTGAGTAAAAATTCTCAGATAGTTTCTTACATGACCAGCGCCATATTTTGACGTAGCGGTCAAAATGTGAACTAATTTTTTTATTGCAAAATTCTCTTCCCCATGGTCTGTATAACATATATCTCAAGTTTCGTCAAAATCTGATTACCAGAACGGCCGCTAGAAGGGTCTAAATGGTGTCACTTTAATTATAACCACCCTGTATTTAAAGTTATAATCCTTCATGCAAGTTTTCTGTTCCGCTCTCTCTACTTTCCATTCCACTTAATGAGTTTCCTTTTATGAAGCTTAAATATTAATTTATATAAAGCGTTAATTAAATGCCTGCTGGTGAAACATTAGCTTAACGACATTTATTAGTCACTAATCAGATGAAACTGCTTATAATGACGTATTTTAATGTCCAGAATAATGTGCTTATATTTAAGATAAAATTTACATAAATCCGACAATAATTTTAACCTGGTATTTATTATTTAATCAAAATAACCAACATTAAATACATAAGTTCTGGAGATTTGTATAAGCGCAACAAATGCGACATTCCAACGTATTAGACATACTTTGAAAAAAAAGCATATTGTTTATTTTTCGCTAATTTTCTGCTCCCTACTCATTTTTCACTGGAACTCCAATTTGATGTTGTAGAATGGAGTTAAAAAAAAACTTTTATTGAGCCACAGCCATCGTGCAGTGATAATGACATTGGCTCTGTGGTGGAATACACACGCCAGTTGTAAAGTGTAAAGGGTCGTCTTCTCCACCCAAATTTTTCCGGCACTATCAAGGGTGGTAATTGTTTTCAATGCTACCGTTGAACAGATGGTTGGGGGAACCATCCTTAGGGCATTCGGGGTGTTTAGCTTTAGAAGGAAGGTTAACTGGAAAAAGGGAAGAAGAAGAAGAAAAAAAAAGAACTACGCCATCCACTAGAAACAATGAATGATCTTCAGTTCGTAGCTAAGCCATAAATTTTTAAGTTTTTTCCCTCTAACTTTTTTTTTTTTTAATATTGGAAAGCATTGATTTTTTTTCCTTAGCATTTTATTATTTTGCTTTCAGTGCCTTAGGATGTTTATCACTCGAGTCACGATTGCGATTCTCTTGAATGGAACGCAAGTTGTATTTTGCTGAAGTCAAAGGGAACACACATTTGCTTACTCTCTTTCATAGTAAACACGAAAGCTTTTATTTTTTTATAAATTTAGATTGCCAATTTATTACTATCGTAAAAAATGCAGAGCATTTTAAGAATGCTTTACATTCCAATTATGTATACACACATATATATAAACGTCATAAATCATTCCTATCAGGGAACCACCCTTGAAAAATTCTTGGCTTGTGATTATCGTGATAATAACATTTCTTTCTAAAATATCTTATTTGGATTTTATTAATGTAATCAAATATTGTATTATATGGTTTTGCTTTTAATGTGTTTTAAAGAAAAATTGTTGCAGTCACATATTCTTTTTTTAATAACAATTTGGAGCACCCGTAAAGCAAAGAGTATTTGGTCGAGTATTTGATAAGAGCAACAAAGACGAATTCAAAGAAAGCGCAAGATTTGGTCGTAGTGAAATGATCACAGCTTTCTCCCATTGTTATAAAGTTGGCCATTCACGACCTATGGAATGCCTTTCAGAAAAATTATAAAATATTATTTATTTGTATCCTTTCCTTGGATTAACACAGCATTAAGAATTGCTGTACAAATTTACAAGAAAATGGATCAAAGTTTACTGAAAATCTTTCATTCGCTTCGAAATGTAGCAGCCGTCTGAAATGTAGCTACATGACGAGAATTATTAGAGTTTGAACGCGGAATGATCGTTTGCACTAGACGCATGGGACATTCCATTTCTAAAGTGGTGCGAGCATTCAACATTCCTCGATCCACAGTGTCAAGGGTGCACGGAGAATACCTCATTCGGGCATTACCTCCCACCATGGACAGCTCAGTGGCCGACATCTGAGCAGAATGGTCCTTCGTTTTAGATACAAGTCACTACGTCAATTAACAGCCACATTCAATGAGGGGCGTACTAGAAACGTGTCTGTGAGGTCAGTGCAGCGAAATTTGGCACTGATGGGAAATGACAGCAGAAGACCGACAAGAGTGCCTTTACTCACAGCACGCCATCGGAGGCTGCTCCTCACCTGGGCTCATGAACATATTCATTGGATCTTAGATGACTGGAAACACATAGCTTGGTCCAATGAGTAACGATTCAAGTTTGTGCAAGCTGATGGTACGGTTCGAATGTGACGCAGAACCCCGTGAGTGCTCCCATTGAGGTAGGCAGGAAGGCACTATGCAAGCTGGTGGTAGCTCCATCACGGTGTGGCGTTTCTTGGCAGGGTTTAGGTTCTCCGATCAAATTGGACCTACCATTGACTAATGATAATCGTTATGTCCAGCTGCTTAGTGACCATTTGCAGCCCTTCTTGGGCTTCATATACCATAACAATGATGGGATGTTCCAGAAGGACAATGCGCCATGTGACCGAGCCAACATTATTCGCGATTGGTTAAAAGAGAATTCTGAACAATTCCAACGAATGAACTGGCCACCTAGATTCGCCAGATATGAATCCCATCGAGCATATTATCGAACATTCTAAGAGCTTGCAGCTGCAACACTCACGCAGGTATGGGCGGCTATCGAGACCGTAAGACTGAACATCTCTTCAGAGGACTTCCGCCGACTGGTAAAGTGCATGCCACGTTGAGTTGCTGCACTTCGCCGGGGAAAAGGAGGTCCTACACTATATTGAATAGGTATTCCATGACTTTGCCAGTTTAGTGTATTGTAAGTTCTGAGTAACACACTACACATTGAGTATTTTTCATACCTGAGCAACTAATATTCTTTTTCATCTTTTTTCGGAGGAGAAGGCTTTGAAATGTCTAGGAATGTATACGATTATGACTCGTACATCGAGGTGAACAATTTTAAAGCAAAGAAAATATAAAGACAAAACTTCGACTGATAAATATAATTTGGCGAAAATTACATAAGCTTAATTTTTTCTATACACTGATGAGCCAACTTAGAGTAATGAGCTCGCCCTGAGACAAATGTACGGCACAAACGCGACTCACACCGCCGTATATAAACTGTCAGTGAAATGAGCTTCTGAATGTAGAGTGTTCGGCTGTAGCATGGGAACATCATATAAGCTTATATCAGACTTCGACAAAGGACAAATCGTGATGGCCAGGCGCCTCGGAATGTCGATCTCGGAAACGGCGCGTTTTGTGGGCGGTTCACGTGCAGTCTTTGCGAGTACTTATCAAAAGTGGTGTGCGGATGAAGAAACGACGATCGCCGTCCTGCCGTTTGCATCGATTCCAGAGGGGAGTGAAGACTTGTATGCATTGTTCTCTGTGAACGAAGGACTACAGTTGCCCAAATCTCCAGCAGCTACAACAGTGGTGACCCAGACAACGTTTCTCAGCGCACAGTTCAGCATAGCGTTTAATGTAGGGCCTGCGTCTACATTGGGTCAGAGAGCACAGAAATTGGTCTTAAGTCGTATTAATTAAACAGATGGTCATAATGGAATGGCTCATCAGTGTATATTGATGATGTACGAAATCAGCAGGATTATCAATTATTTTAAAGTATTAACACTTACTCTAATATAGTTTATTCAAAGCCGTTTAAATGGAGTTCAACGTACACTACATGATCAAAGGAGTTGGGACACCTTGTGAACACCTGGGGTGTTTCTCCTGGACTGGACTGGGCCCGCTCATCAAGGTGCACGGAAACCTCGATGCTGATGGCTACAGGACCATTCTGGATAACGGGGCACTTCCAGCGCTGTGGGAACACTTCGGTGACGGGCCGTTCCTCTTCCAGCACGACAATGCGCCTTGCCACAAAACAAGGTCCATATCCGACTGGTTTCACGAGATGCGGGTTGGGCCCGCCCAGAGTCCTGATCTCAGCCCCATCGAACATCTTTGGGGCGAATTGGAACGACGTGTGAGATCCAGGATGGTTCGCACTACATCTGTCCAGGAACTGATCACGACACTCCTCGAAGAATGGACACATACCGTAAACTTGTGGACAGTATGCCATGTAGGGTGGAGGCAGTGATGGCATTTCGGGGTGGTCCTACACACAACTTTTTGCGGCTTTACGGTAGGGCAACAGGTGTCCCAACTCCTTTGATCATGTAGTGTATAATTGTCATAAGCAGATCCCATTTTCGATTGAAATATTTTTTAGGTAAAACGGAATACCAGAAACTTTGATTATTGTAATTGTTTACGTAAGATTGCTAACACTTTTCTAAAATGAAATATTTATAAGTTCTAAACGGCTTAGTGTCTGAATTAGAGTTATTATTATTAAAATAAATAAAAACGAATAAAACAAACCTTCTGGCTTATGTTGTGGTAAATTTCTTTGATAAATTTGTTACTTTATTTTTATTATTAAAAAAAACAATGCGGTCATCTTTATATGTTAAGTAATTCAAAATTTAAGTATTCATTGTCTCTATATAAAAATATTTAACGGAAAGAATTTATAACTCGCATTTCTCGTGCAAACCATTTTTATAGATTTTTATGATTAATTCTTTGATATTTTACGCTCTTGTAAAGTAATTAACCTTCATGAGTTGTAGTCTCTGAAGTTACTTCCCACTTTAATTGCCCGATAATTAATTTCTAATGTATTTTTAAACAGTAATCCAAGCTCTTATTACCTGAACTGTTATATAGGAAGAAAGAGTGACTTCTATCGTAAAAAAAAAAAACAAAGTATTTTTTTTTTCTGTTTATTTTTCTGATGGCGTTTCCCTTTCTATTTTGTCTTGGGGCGATTATTGGGCCGCCAACGTTGATTAGGGAAAGGGGAAAAAAATCCAGGTGGGGGCAATGAATGGATCGTTATTAAAATTTCACTGAAAGGAATCTGATTATTAAACTTTTCTTTTTAGGAAGGTTACCCCCCTCCCTCTAAATTCTTTTATGAGTCCTTATTTCATTCTACAAAACAGTGAACTTTGGCGTTTATTATTTTAAACATTTTTTTTTGCCCAGTAAACATGGTGATCAGTTTTGGCTACAATATATTAAAAAAAGAATCGCGGAAGTGGCATTAAATAATAAAAAAGACAGCAACGCGTGATATTTTACTGTTTCCTATTGATAGAGATATTTTTGGTTTATGAAATTTTCAAAACCTGGAAACTTGATATTAAACTAGTGATTAGTGATTATTAAGACTTGCGTGATAACTTAGTCGATTTTTGGGTATATTTAAAGAAATTACCCTTATATAAAAACCAATATAGTAAAATTAAGCCTATTTTATTTTTCTTATTTTCAGCTTCTTTCATCCGACTAGATTTTTTTTTGTCAATTCGTTTCAATAGGAATTGGGAAAAAAGCAAACTAAAAAACATGTTGACGCTTTAATTACTGGTTTAAATCATCATGATTCATGGCTACATTTCTAAAGCATGGCGCTTCTGTATTTATAAAATATAATAAAAATTTTATTTTCACTTTTCATTGGATGTAATAAAAAAAACAAACTTGAACCAACATTGTATAACTTCCTTGTAATTAATTTTCTTTTTAAATCTGATTATTCATTTATTTATGCCATAATCTTAATGGTCAGTTCATAAGAAATGACAGGAGATTAATGTTCCGAATGGAATTTCTCGTTCAGGAAGATTACTTTGTTTTCTGCTATTGCAAATAGATTTTTTAAACATATTTTCACAATTTGAGCGTTTATTTATCAGATAGCAACGTTTGTAATGTTGCTATATTAACTTAAATGCGTTGAATCTAAAGTGAGCATTTCAAAAGAAACTATTTTTCAGTTTTGATGATATCCGTTTTCTTAAAACTGTCCTTTACCAGTTATAAAAGATTAATTCAGATTATCATCTTTCTGTAATTTTCTTACATGGCACTTTAGGGTTTTTTTTTATTGTTGATTTTAATGCTATAATATTATTTTAAAAAAAGAGTTGGGGGGGGGAAGTTTTGATTTAGTATGAGGTCGTGATTTTGTATACACGATGTCACGTTAGAGTCGACATTTATTACCATTGCCTTTGCCATTACGGATTTTCCAGTGACATCATAAGGGAGGACGAGGAAAAGAACTGGTAAACCCATACCCACTTAAAGGTATGATCTCATACAACTGGCCCAATAAAAGGAATAAACAATAGCAAAATAAAGCGTTTGAGTCCACAGGTGTTCATATTTTGAGACAATTTGAAATGAACTTCGTCATGGTTTCAAATTGCACTCTTGCCAAAAGCAACTACCTTAAACTTATAGATAATTGTTATTTTAATTAGCCACCATGCGATGGATAAAATTACTAGCAACTTGTTTTTTAAAAATTCATTATTGGAGATAACTCCAAGAAATTATGAAATTTTCTATCGTCTTTGTCTAATTTATTATTATTTTATTATTATCATCTAATTCACCAAAATAAAGATGTTAATTTGAAAAGCCATAGCTCTTGAATTTTTACGACATCTTCTATAGGATTTATATTAAGGTTTCTTTTGCAGCATTATGAGATACATATCCATGGATTTCAAAGTGATAGAAGAAGACACCAGGAACTATGTTTCAAACTTTAATTAATCCCAATGTTGTATGACTTCCAAATCAAACCCGAAGACAAGAAGACTATATAGTCGAATATTGATGACCGAAATAGATTATGGCCGTGATTAGAATATTTATAATCGTGTACTTTAGGACAAATCGGATGAAAGAATCCATGTCTGAGTTCGATCTTTCACACTCGAAAACGAGCGAAAGCCACAGATTCCATCCTTCGGTTCGTTTGATCCTGAGGGATTCACGACTGAAAGTTTGTTTACCTTCGACATCTGCCGTCGCTTAATCCATGGTAGTGTGAACCAGGCTTAAGAGAAAATAATAACAAACGATACATCAGTTAGCTCCATCAACATCACTTATATAGGTCGTCTCAAAAAGATGAGAAATTTGGAAACGGAACCTTGAAAAACAACCAGGAAAAAACAAATTCAAACAATTAAGTATTAGAGCAAAGGAAGGTACTTGTGCATTTGAATGTTTCGTGAGGTGACTAGACGTCCCGATTTTACAGGGACAGTGCCGATGCGTAAGGTAACGACCCCGATCATCCTTCATGACAATGCGAGGAGTCACACTACATTAGATATATACTTACCTAATATGAGCCCGTGCGACTATGATCTATTTGCCAAAATCAAAGAGCTATTTAGCGAGACCATTGCAACACAAAAAACGTCATTATTCATGCTATAGTGATGAATGCGCTGGGGGTGTACAACGCTTTCCACAAGCCTGGCAGAAAGTGGTAAACATGAGGGGCGATTACATTGAAGAAATGCAGATGATCTTTCCTCTAATAATAAAGCATTTTCAAAGTATAGCCCTGTTGCCATTACTTTTTGTAAAATCATGATATTTTATTATTAGAACAATTTAAAAGGATAAAAACATTTAATAGCCTTCCTTGACAACAAGTTCCAAGTCTTTATCATAAAGTTTAGAAAAGTATCATCCAAAAATGTTGAAGTAATTCTACGCGTATTAGAGTTTCGTGCTTGAGACGAAGTATTAAGCTAGTCTCTCTAAGAGTGTACCGAATGGAGCGGGTCAGTAGAGGTTCTGTACGTTCTTTCATATTCGAATTTTCTATCGGTGTAAGTAAAGTTGGAAAAAATTGTTTACACAATGCTCATTGCAAAAATCAGTAATTAACGCATAATTATAAAGTGTAAAAAAACATACTTAATACACTATTATATGCGACTTTAGGCTATTAATCATAGCTGAGAGCCAGATCTGGATAGAACTGCAATTATTTTGCTCTTATATTCAGTTCATGTTTTGTTAGCATGTTTCTAGTCTT
>JAHWFO010031644.1:864430-901204 GCA_023313115.1 Rhysida immarginata
AAAATTGAAAATTTAGAATCTGGATTTTAAAACTTTTTTATGCTAACTCATCCTTAATAAACATTAATATGCAAATAAAGTACTATATTAATAATGAATTTTTAAAAGTTTGATTAATTTAAAATTATTGCTATAGCTGAAGATTCTGATTCCCCAATGTCATTTCAATCTTTTCCTTAATCGTTTCTTTGTTTGGCTTACAAAGAGAAATCGGGGACGATAACCGGTCATTTTTGAAATATAGGAATAGTGTATGCGAGCTGATAAAATCGCGTGTTTTTATTAAAAGTATTTATTTCCATTACTACCTGGCTTGACATTCGTATATAGATATGTTCCTGAAGGTTTCAAAGGGATCGACGGGTAAGTTCCGGTGAGGGAAACGTTCACTGGCCCATGACTTAGGGCATTCACGCTGGCCTGGAAAATAAAAGGATATCGACATAAAAGTGTTGTTGTTTTAGTGTTCGAAAATATTGGCGTGTTTATTGAAATAAAGCATAAATCTCGTATCAGAAATAAAATCAGAAAAAAAATGGTCAAGATGACATGTTTTTTTTTGTAATAGTTGAACCAGATTATCATTTAAAAGTTATTTTAAGCTTGTACTAAGTATAAATATTGGTGACCGGAGAACATGCGTATTCAGAGCGAAAGGGGAGCTATCCAAATGCAATCAGGGGGTCGTAGGTTTGAGCCTTTAACGACTAGGATCTTTTATAGTAATTATTCCAGAAACCCATTATTATATTACACGAATAAATTGCATTACGAACTCCAATTTAGATATTAATAGCATTTTCTCGCAATACGTATCGTGGCACGAATTTTAATTGTAAAACGAATTAAAAACTACAAATGCAGCCAGATTGCTCCACGAAGGTCCACTATTTTAAATTCTATGGAATGAAAAGATTTATATGGAAATTTATATACTCAATTTGTTCATACCACTAAGTTTTCTTTAATACGTCCAACTATAATACCAGAGATAATTCACACTTTCGCAGCACATCAATATTTATTTTTATCCCAAAAAATTTTTCAATAATATCCCGATGGAAATAAAAAAGAATTCTATAAACGGAAACTGTAAATTGGCTATTAAAAACTGGTTAAGCACACATATTGATATTGATATCATGTTTCCTTTTCCTATCTAACTAAATTATATTGTTAGATACAAATTATATTGAAAATGTTTTTCTCTATTTGTTATCTATTGATTGATTTCTTTAAGAAATCCTAGTATAAGCTTTTGCTTTTTTGGATTTCTATTGTTATTAATTTGTATATCTTAGATTTTTTATATTGTTTATACTTATCAATAGGCTTTACACTCTGCTGTATTTGCAATGTTTTGTATGAATGATGTAAAAAACTTTAAACTTAATAAACTTAATAAAACTTAAACATATCTGCGGCTTAGCGATTATTCTGTAACAGTCTCTGTACAATTCATGTCTGTGTAATTAAGCAAGCTTTCGATTCAAGCTGCTCTTTTCTATTCAGAAAGTTTTAAAATATTAAAGGATAGCGATAACTAGTGTAACACTTCGTAAATTCTTACTGCATTTTTCAATATATTTTTAATTAGTATCGCCTACAATTTGACAAATTTAAGAGACAAATATTTCATTCGTGCATCTGATGAAAACTGAGTGAATCAAAGTTCTGAAAAACTGCTGATGTTCTTTGCTCTTTGCCAAAAGTTGTGTTCAATGTTTTAGCTTTGATATAGGCTGAGGTTTCAGTGCGAAACCTCAGCTCGTGTGCGGAAATAAATTTGCTTCCAGTTATTTTGTAATTATATATACCTTTTCACCCATACATTTTCATTTCTTCTTTATTTCCATTTTTTCTTTCTTAGATTTCTTAGCACTTTCATTTTTGTAACAGAAATAGACCTATCTTCTGGAAAATCATATATATAAAATCAGCGACGGTGGACTATGTCACAAAAGTATGGAGAGAGATGCGTGCCAAAAATCTAACAAAGACGATTTGAAAGTGGGTTATTTCCCGATTATACAATCGGGTGGGTTATTTCTAGTTTTTTTTTATATTTTCTTGCTTCTATGTGATAAAATTTTGTGTTTACAGCATAGAAATTTGAGCATATTAATCCAGAAAAGGAAAACAATGATTTCTACCGACTTCACTCGTTTGGTGAAAAACTCACTTTTTTGATCATAAACTACACTGGTGGCCAAAAGTTTGGACCAACCAGCAATGTCAAGAAAAACTGAATTTATAGGAAAACTGTTTTACACCTACAACTCTAAGTAAATATGAAACAATATTCAGGGAAGAAACAAATTTATTTCTGTGTTGTTGGTTTCTTATTACCTAAAATCAAAATAAGACTGGCCAAAAGTTTGGACCACATTTGTATAACATAAAGGGAAAAAGTATTACATCATTAACTAATGAATTATTTTGATATTTGATATCATTTTGACTGTACAATATTTGACAAATGACCTGAAATAGAATTAAATAAGCTTTTAATAACATTTGGCTTAATAGCTTTCTGAATGGCTGCTATTAGTTGTTCTCGAGATTTGTACTGAGTGTTTTGGTAAATTTTTTGTTCCGTGAGATGCCACACATTCTCAATAATATTGAGATCTCGATTTCGAGCAGTCCAAGCAAAAGTGGAAATGTTGTTGCTCTCAAAATAGGCTTTCACAACTCGTGCAGTATAGATTGCAGGACTGTCCTGCTGCTAAATCCATGGTTTTTGCTTAAGCTAGACTTTGCACAAAGGGATGAACATATTGTGAAGATCCTCTTTATATTGAGCTGTTGTGCAATATCCACCTATAATGTGAATCTTCAACTTTCCTTTGCTTCCAATGGCACCCTGAATCATCACTCCACTACCACCCATTTGCCGCTTAATTCGCAGTGGAACAAGCGTTTCTTTATTACTATGCTCTTCATAAGAAGCTATATTATCAGGACCATCCAAACTGATTCGTTTTTTATCAGAAAACACAACCAATTGGAAGTCTGTGTTTTCACGCAGATATGTCTTAGCAAACTAAGTCTCTCCTGCATGTTTTTCTGTGTTAGTGGCAACTTTTTGGGTATAATTTCATAGGCAAAGTTCTGAGCGCGTAGTTCGCTGGGAACTGTTCTTCTTGAGGCAGCAAGTTGCAGATTAAGTTTGACTTGTGTGGTGTTGACTACATGCCCAGATGTAATATCATGTTTAACATGTCCCTTAATTCTTGATTTGTCTCTTCGCGTCAGTGCACAAGGTCGTCTTATTTCCGTCCTATCTTCCAATTAACATTTTTAACAATTCTGATAAAGATTTATAGCTCACACGGGAGATTTCAGCATTTTTATTGAAGTTTGTAAATTGCTTATTAAAATTTCTAATTCGCTCTCGTTGGCTTTCATTGTACAATATATAATACTAGAAGAGGTACCCGGCGTTGCCCGGGATAATTACACTTGCACAAACTTTTCCTTTCATTGTTAGTCATGAGATATATATTGTTGGTTCATGCAGTGTGTTTATGAATTGCGTGCTGATACCATTGTTGATACCTATTGTTGTACCAACTTTGCCTTGCATTGTTGGTCATGAGATATTTCTCATTAATATGCCTTGCCATAACCATAAATATCGATTTTTTATCGATATTTATTATTTTTCCGAAATCTGAGGTAGACAGTGACCTTCCTCGTGCTTTAAAGGTCATGTATGCGAAATTTTATCAAGATCGGACTAAAACTGTAGATTTGTATAAAAAACAGACCCACAGACAGACCCACAAACATCCTTCTTTATATATATAGATAGATGGTTTTAGTGTTCACCACACAACACGATGACTTATAATATGCAAATTATTTGCAGGTTTGTGATGTTGGTACAAACTTTTGGCCAGTCTTATTTTGATTTAAGGTAATAAAAAAAGCAACTACGCAGAAATAAATTTGTTTCTTCCCTGAATATTGTTTCATATTTTCTTAGAGTTTAGGTGTAAAATATTTTTAGTATAAATTCATTTTTTCTTGATTTTGCTGGTTGGTCCAAACGTTTGGCCACCAATGTACCAAAATTAAGATGAATAAAAATATAAATTATTTTTAACAGCCCTTGAAATATTTATGTATTATTATCGTTATATTGTTAAAAGAAATGGCCTATTTTGTAATTTTCAAATTATAATGATCAATTGTAAAAAAAACAACAAAAAAAAAACACATTTGCCTAGTTAACTGTGACAGAAGATTTGAAAGTAGTAAAACTTCATTTGTAGTTTTAAAAGATAGTAATCTACTCTTGAAAGAATTTATGTTGGATAAGGTTTTAGAATAAAAATAAAAATTAATATTTTAATTAGAAAAAGGATAAGTTGATTCTAATTAAAGAATACAAGAAAATTAGATTGGTTTTGTACAATAAATCTGATTGGCTTTTATTGTATTTTATTATTTGAACTCTATTCATTGGACAAAATATTAAAACTAATTTTCTTGTATTGCTCAATAAGAAACATCTTATCCTTCTTTTGACTAATTAAGAGCAATACTAGACCCACAATATGGATTTAATATTTTAATGATAAGCAAGAATTTGTGATCAAGCTGATTAATTAAAAACAGTTAAAAAATTGTACCTAATACGCATATTGGAAGGAAGTAGCTATAAGCGCGTTTCTTCTCAATATCTATTTCCATTTTTCCGTCCCATTTAATGGCAAAACATCGACAGTTTTTGTAGTCCAAAGAGACGACGTCACAGGAGTCAGGGTTTGCGTCACAAAGTTTCAGGCACTTCAAGGTAATTCCACAGGAATCGTTGTAATAGATCTCGGCTTCGTGGGCTCCGTTAAGACGGTAGCCTGTCACTTTTTCATACCCATTGAAACCTTTTACACCTTCTGGGCATCTGCCACCTGAAACGTATAAAATACATGTTATGATCTCTTAACATTGCTAATGTTGAATAAACATAAGGAATATTATACATTTTACTGAAGATAATAAAACAAAGCCCTAAATAGAGGGTGGTTCTGAATGGTCTGTACAAACTTTCAGGATATGTTCCAGGAACCAAAACATGCAGAAAATGTCATGTGAACACGCGGTCGAAAATGCTTCTTTCTAGAGTTATAACGGTTTGAAGGTGTTCTGCAGTAGACAAAATTAACGTTATAGCGTATAGGAGCTGCAAATTGTGTAATTTATTTCTACGGTATAACAAGACTTGTTGTCAAAGGCAAATGCTCTAAATGACCCCCAGTTCTTTGAATTGTAGTAACTTCTTCTACTGCAGCTTATTTTCAAACCGTTATAAATCTACAAAGAAGCGTTTTCCACCCCATGCTCATAAGGCATTTTCTGCTTGTTTTAGTCCCTAGGATACATCCTGAAAGCCTTTTAGACATTCAGAAGCACCATGTATATGGTATGCAAAGTAATGTGTATACAACTTATTAATTTCATGCATTAATTTGCATATGTCTGGCTTCTAAATCCCGCAATAAATTATAAAACCAGTGGGAATGGAAATCAGAAGAAAAAAGTTCAAAATGCATTTATAGTTTCCAATTTTCGAGTCTTATCTAGTTAGGGTTAAAATCCTGTCATGACATGGACTTTAAGATATTATTCAAGTGAATAAGGTCCAAATGAACTAGATACTTACGCACCCAACAATCTATCGATCGAACAGTCAGGATTCATTTCGTTTTACTGTCGAGTTCTTTCTTTTCGAATTTATTGTCATAGAGGAAATATATGTACATGAGCTGGTATATTAAACATATGCGCAATTTCGAAATCCTATTGTGCATAGGTCAGGTACATTAAAAATCGCGGACCCAAAATTACATTTAGTAATATGAAAGGGCACTGAAAGACATTAACTCTAAAGAACCAATCAATTATAATATATGAATCATTTGCATAACATACAATCTCACAAATATTCCTGGAAAGATTTAAACTTTTGAATCGTGGAATAATTTTTAATTTTTACATACTATAGACGGTCAAACGAAAATTTTCGGTGCGCTTCTTGCAAAATGCATCTCTGAATTAGACATGTCCCTGACAACGGAGATTAAAAGAAATGATTGTTGCGTATTACATCCTTACCCTGATAATCATCTGGGAAGAGCTTGTCAGGTTGTTCGTCTGATAATGGACTTGTATAATGGGTTATTGAAAATCTGGAACCAGGGAATGGAGAAAAGGTTTCGGTTTCGTTCTTGGTGCTTTTGGGAGAGTCGTAGGGTAGAGTCTGAGTTCGGCTGAGAATCGTTTCTCTCAAGTGACATTTCCTTTCCATCACAACGCTGTTATTGTGTTCACCAAAAACCGATCGACCGGCGCTGATATCGTCATCGCTACTCAGTGAACATTCCCCTGTGGAGACGTCGTATCCAGCAGAACGGCACAAGAATGGCTTATGGTTTGAGCAAAGCTGCTGACAGGCAGTGGCATTCACGACATCTTGTACAAAAGCATCTGCACGGAGGAGCCTTTTGTTGAGATGGATCTCAAATGAACACTGAGAGTTTTGAAAAGCTAAAGAGAAAAAAAAATTTAAAGCAATTATTTATTCCATTAGATTTACTATACCAATGAAGTGAATTTTAAAGATCTCTATTGAATAATGTTGTATTATGCTTTATAAAGGAGCTCGTGTAACAGTAGACTTATTAAATATTAAAATAGAATGGAAATACTTATATCCTAAGAAAGGACATTTCTTATCATTTTAAACAATCATTTTAAAAATACACTGAAAGCAGCAAACTAGTTAAAGCAGGAGTCAGCAATGGTGGTTCTAGACATCCTTAGAATTGGAAATTTTTATTATTCACCCTAGTGATTTTATAATATTTACAGACAGGTGATGTGGTTTTTATTGATATTTGGTAAATGCTTTATTTGTTTATAAACCCATTTTGATAGAGGATGTCATACAGAATTGATTTCAAAGAGTATCCCTATACTGTAGACATATTGACATTGAATAATTCAGAATTAAGGCTTTAAATTGCGACTTTAAGAATTGCGATATGAATGCCCTATTCGCAGTTTTATCAAGTTTTTACATTTGTGTAGGTGCTGTGTTCTCATAATAAGAGCAATCAGAGTTGAAGAGTGCATAGACTTAATAGCGTAACGTATACCAGAATTTGTGTATAAGTGACCTTAAACGTTGACCTTAAAGAAAAATATTTTATTATGAAGAGGAGTTTCCTCTTTTCTTTTCCATAGTTTTTTTATCCACAGATTCGGTGACTTTTTAATAACGTTGACCTTAATGTTATTTTCTTAGTTCAGTTCCACAACTCGGTGATCACATTATGGAAACCGATTATTACAGGCAGTGTAGAGCCACTTGGTTCCTATGGAAGGATGCTACATGTCAGTTGTTGACATTGACTGCCGGTTAAGGTTGACACTGGAGACGAAGCACTTAGCCGTAGCATATTTACAAATGGGTGGTGACCTTCAACAACGGAAACGAAGGTGTGGGGATGAAGTCAGCCCAATCGACCTGCAACATTCACGCCCACTTTTTTCATAAACAGTAATTCATATTTTGATTTATTTGTAAATAAGGACAACTTTGCATCACAAAGTTGAGTCAAATTGTTATTATAACTATTGGATGGGGCAGATTCAATGGCTTTAGTTTAATTGTTCAATTTATTTGTCTCAGTGGCTTAGAGAGGAAAACGAATCCCTGGCTCTGAACGTTTTCTCAGTACTTCAATGTACGTGAGTTCATTATCTTATTTCAAGATAATATTACCTGCTCATGTGTTCACATAACATTCACACTAGGCATGCTTTTTCTTTATTTCAGAACACTAATCAATACGTCTATAGAAATTTAAAATTTTTACAGATTTACCGTATTGGACGTATATTACACGTACAGGTTACCAAAAGCACTTTGCCTAAAACAGATCCACTAAAATGTGTATTAAATGGCCACTGTATTAGATACACCTTTCTGTTTGGAGTTCCCCTGACAACTATACAACTTGGCATGGACTCCACCAATGCCAAAGAAACGTTATACAGGAATATCTTCCAATTCCTCACGGATAACTTCTCACAATTGGTGCTAATTGGTGGGTGGTTGTTGTCATATCTGAAAAGTATGTTCAATAGGATTGAGATTTGGAGACCGAACGAACCATAAAAATAAGGCAAAATCTTTTTGATTTTTCTGGAACCACTCCCATACCAAGCAAATCTTATGAGATATGGTAAGAGATCGTATACTGAAATGGAGAGTATGCCCATGAATGAGTGAACGTGATCAGTAACAATGTCCCGATACGACGTAGTGTTTAGAAATGTCACCTGTCTGTATGTCATAACACACCTTCCGGCCAGGCTCTTTAAGCTATATCCTTATTCTGCCATCAACGTGCTAAAAGAGGAAACGTGATTCATCGGATCCGCAACGTATTTCCAATCGGCTGAATATCAGTGATTATAGGCATGTTGGAGTTGCAACTTCTCTTTACGTTCCGAAATTGTTCTCTATAGTTCGCTGTAGTTCTGAATTTTTGGATCGCCAATTGACGTTTAAAATCATACTGTAAGGGCACTTGGCTCATTTCGTTATCGATCACGGGGCAATCTTTCCTCGACATTCTTTGAACGTTGCGCCATTTTAGATGACTATAAACAACAGTTGTTTGAGTAAAACCCAAAATGTTAGCAACTGTAGAACTGCTGGATCTAGCTCATCTGGCACTGACATCATGACACATTCGAAATCCGATTTATTTCTTTGTATTGAGGTCACGTGATAGCAATGACGGCCTCCTAATCGGAGTTGTTCAATCTATTATTACAAGGGATGTAACTAAAAGTGCCCACTCAGTATATTAACAATAAAGTCAATGGAAATTTAATTAAACAAAATCACTAATATACTTACTATTTATGCACTGATTTTTAACATAATGCGAGCTGTCGGTGACGTTTATTTCCTTCAGAGCAATATCGTTTTCAGCAAAGATTTTACACGTCGATGCTTTTGATTCATAGACAGCGAAGGCGCACGTTTCGTTCACGTACTTAGCGCAAAGACGCACACAGGCCCTCAGCGATGGAGAAGCGAAAACTTTCTTTGGTGTGGCATCCCCAGCCACCGTTGGACTTCCAGAATATTCCAAATACCAAGAGCGATTCTGGCATAATCCAGGATGATCATCTGTGGAAGTAAAAGTTTAAAATTATTTCTCTATTTTTAAAAATTCATTGAGAAACTTAAACGAATCAATAAGCTACTCCATGTTCTGTTAATCGTGAATCAATATAATATTCTTAAACAGTGGTTTAGATTATTGAAGTCCATTTATAGAAAGAAATTTATGTTAATTTAAAACTACTCAGCAACTCTCATAAACATGTTTCAGTTGATCATCTAGCTTTAACATTGTACTGTATTCATAGTATTCATATAGCTCGAGCGATAAAGAATAGGAAAAGAATGTCTGAAAAATAACTTTACCGGTTATGCATATTTTTGTGAATACAGCCACGTGAGGATCGTTTTGTTGAAGCTGATCTGGAATTATTTCCTTTTGTGTCGTCCAACAAGAGCGGGTGTCATAGTTGACTTGAACAGCCGAGCACGAAGGCCCCATCGTCTTGCACTGGCGAAGACAGTCGTCCACTGCCGTCCAGTTGGTTATCATCGTATTCTCGGAGACATTCCCTAAGGAAATTCCTGGGAATTTGATGAACGTTGTAGATCTAAGTAAACATGGTTCTAAAAGCAAAATGAGACAAAACATGCGCGTTAAACTTCATTAAAAATAGATATCAAGTTTTTTTTGCTCTGTTGAATAATTAAATATGGGTTAATCTACACCACCCTACGATAATGGAACGGACAGTACTTAGGTACACGATGTACTTTTATTTTTTTTAATGTTGGAACAACGCGTGCTGAATTTAAGTCATCTAACCTTCTGGGTGGGTATACTCTCTACAAGGTTGCGAAAAAAACAGCTTACAGTATTTAGGGTCCATTCTTGCTGCAAGTTTCTAAAAAGTTGCCACATTATAGCCATTCTCCACCTACGACAACGTTACACGTGCAAGTTACCACAGTTAAAAAAAATTGCATCAAATCATGTTTGAGCATGGGTTCCAGCGTGTAAGTCAGGTTTCATGTAAATTAGGAAGTATTCGTTCCCTTTTTGCAGGTTAGTGTAAGGGTCGGACTTATCCAAAAGATAGAGTATGGTGAGGAATTATCGCATTTTTTGGCAACGCTCATTTCGAATGTGAAAATTCATGATGTGCAAATAAATCACAAGGAAGAGAATTATTGATTTAGAATGGATGTTTTTATTAAGAAACCGTTGCAATTCGGGTCCATGTTGATTTAGAAGGTTTTGCTCAAAATAATCCCAGGAATACATAGGCAAACTATATACCCGTATATTCTTTCATTTAAAGAGAAAAGATTTTTTATCATTCCATTACCTCCTTCACAGTTTCGAAGTAAAACCCGATATTCAGATGGATCCAGTAAATTCTTGGGATTAGCATTGGATTCACTTAGAATTTCCTCGGCGCTCAGTAGACATCGTCTTTGATATTCTTGGTAAGCACAGGAACGACAGGAGAAATTCAATTCCTGTAAAAACAATGACAAAGAAAACTTAGTTATATATTTCAACTTTGATAAGTGTACTTTCCTGACAACATTGAAAAGATCAACGCATACAGTATAGACTGAGGATTAATATTAACGCTAACATAGCAAATAGGATATCTTGTTCTCAGGGTAATAAGCGTTCGCAATATGTCGGTTATATTTTAAACCAATTTAAATCACTTTTAAAAATAAATTTATATTATGTAAACCCTACCTTATTACAAGATTCAACACATTCTTCGAAAGATTTAACAATCAAGAAAGAATCTATTGATTGCAGACTGACGGGATTGCTTTGCAATTCATTTTCACATGTAAAATTTGCTGTAAAATTTAGAATGAGAAATTAATTATAAAATATATAAAAATATAATATTAATTTTATATTATTAAATTATTAAATAATTATTTTACCCCAGTCCTCCCCCCTTGAGGAATTTCTAGCTACGCTATTGCTTCTAGGGCAGCGTATAGAGTGCTATTCCTAATAGAGATAATAATATAAATTTAAATTTACCAATGTAGACATTGTTTTCTAAGTATTGCCACTGGCTTTCGGAATCGTATTCGAAATCGTCTGGTGACGTATTCTTGTTCTCACGGGATAGTAAGCACGTATTTTGATGCCTATGAAACAATGCTGACAGACAATCGAACAATGTCTCTTCGGCACAATGACGAGCGCACTCCAGGTGGGTGGTGATGTTGTCGATGCGCCTTCCACCTGAAGTCTTCATCGTCCAATGAAATTGGCGATCGAATTGCCAAAAAAGATTATGACCTCTGCCACTGCCTGTCATATTGGAAAAAAAAATTAAAATGTAATTAAACATATAATAATAATAGCCATGCAAATACGAGTTTTTTTACTCAGTATAATTTTCAAGGTAGCGTGTAATGAAAATTAATCTATACCAGTGTTTCTCAACTTTTTTACATTGCGACCCAAAAAATGTGGCTGTATTAGTACCGTGACCCATATTGGGTCTGATTTGGATACCTGTTGCGCCATCCAATATTGGGTCGCGATCCAAAGGTTGAGAAACGCTGATCTATGCTATTTATTTATTTATTTATTTATTTAACGTAAAGGGAGGTACAAATCGTCCATCCAGGGCCAGTATGGCGGGGGCCGGCGAGGTAGGTCCCTGGATGGGGAACAAAGATACAATTTTTGATCATTTACAAAACAATTTTTAAAAAAAGATGAAGGGGAATGGTGAGGGGCAGGAGTTAGTTAGGTGGGGTGCAGAAAGGAAGTTCTTTAAACGGGATTTGAAAAGTTTGGTGCTTGGTGATGAATGGAGATCTGGGGGTAAGGTGGACCAAAGTCTTGAGCTGGTAGCTACGTCTAATGTGGGCGATTGGGAAGGAATTTCTATGTCGGGTATTGTAGGGGGGGTGTACTAACGGTTGTAAATAAAGGTTGAGGGAGGGATGTAGTTATAATGTTGTTAATTGCTTTATATATGAAAATGCTAGGCTATAATGGTAGAGTTGGTGTATTGGAGTTATGCCCACAGAATTAAAAAGGTGAGAGACTGCTATCTATCTTAATATTTAATATTATGTTTAATAAACCCAGCTAAATGTATTATATTAAACAGGATATATTAATTCAAAGAGAAGATAATAATTTTACTCAAGAAACTCTTCAAACATATACAATGTAATTATAAAGTAGAAGAAAATGGAAGGAAAAATTCCGCGACCTGAACTCGAACCAGGGACCTTTCGCTGGCACCGCTCTTACCAGTTGAGCTAATTTGTAGCTTCATGGATGTCCATTTGAACCTAATTATAACAGCTTGCGGTTTCATTGTCCGCGTAAGCTCGACTGGTAAGAGCGGTGCCAGCGAAAGGCATGGTCTTTGGTTCGAGTCCAGGTCATGAATTTTCCCTTCCCTTTTCTACTTTGTAATTAGGATCTATTAAAGAAAAAAAAGATCTGGAGCTTTTAACATCACTTATTGACAAAATTTGTTTATTTTTATTAAAATTATGCAAACGCCTGAATTTTGCATATACACTACGTGATCAAAGGAGTTGGAACACCCCTGTGATCACCTGGGGTGTTTCTCCTGGACTGGACTGGGTCCGCTCATCAAGGTGGACGGAAACCTCAATGCTGATGGCTACAGGACCATTCTGGATAACGGGGCACTTCCAGCGCTGTGGGAACACTTCGGTGACGGGCCGTTCCTCTTCCAGGACGACAATGCGCCTTGCCAAAAAGCAAGATCCATATCCGACTGGTTTGACGAGATGCGGGTTGAAGAACTGGATTGGCCCGCCCAGAGTCCTGATCTCAACCCCATCGAACATCTTTGGGACGAATTGGAACGACGTGTGAGTTCCAGGATGGTTCGCCCTACATCTGTCCAGGAACTGACCACGACACTCCTCGAGGAATGGAGGTCAATACCTGTGGACACATACCGTAAACTTGTGGACAGTATGCCATGTAGGGTGGAGGCAGTGATAGCAGCTCAGGGTGGTCCTACACACTACTGATTGAAGCTTTTTTGCGGCTTTACGGTAGAGCAACAGGTGTTCCAACTGCTTTGATCATGTAGTGTACGATTCATATGCCGAAAACGTGCAAAAATTTGGATATACAATGTATAACTAAGAATATAAATTCATTAGATATCATTAAAATGAATATCAATATCGTATTCTGAGAAATTAAAACCATTTCCATAAACTAACCTAGAAAAACAATTTTTTTTATTTCACGTAGAAACAATAATTTATAAAATCTTAATCCAAAATTTGATAGCAGTGTTACGAAATCCAAACATGAAAAAATGTAGGAAAGGAAACAAAATTAAGTTTCTGATAAAAAAAATAATAATAATTGCATAGATATAATATATTTACCTTCTGTAATGCAGAATTTCTCAAATAAATTGGTCCCCGTCTTATTTCGTACATTATTGTACAATTCTGCTGAATTTTTGTTAAATGATTGACACTCGCCTGAAGTGTAATCTGAAACGCATGCAGAGATGGTATTTATTCTTTAAGGTCAGATCAAATTTATGTTGACATGAAATACTGTAATTCACACCGGTTTCTACCTAATTTGAAGGCAACACACTCGGCCGATTGCCTGCAGAGTGTGAGACACTCGTCGGTGGATGTTTCCGCCCCTCCAGAGACTAACGTGGACGTGGGTGGAAAGGACAAAGTTGCTCCTCTCGTTCTTACAAACGCTAATACGCTGTCGGAGCAAGATTCATCAGTCGACATTGATGAATTAGGTGCTACAGGGAAATAATGAAAACTTACTTAAGTAAAGAATCGAAATACCGTAATTTACATTTTCAGATGTTCATCCATCCGTTGCATCCTTACTGTTTTTAATAAGAATATCTCGATATATATAAAATATTTTATTATTCTAACTTAAGCTTTATTTATTATTTTGAAAATTCCACTATAAGCTTATAATAAATTTGAGTTATTAACTGCTAAACTATTCTTCCTCAACTCATACATTAGGAATGAGGAAACTGCTCAACAGTTACTTAATATTCATATTGAAAAATTATTTGAACGTTTTAACTGCGGGTGGTTACTTAATGAATATTTATTTCGATGAAGGTCAAACAACAATAGAAGTTAATATTAAAAAAAATATTCAGCACAAATTTTCCAGTTCAGGTAAGAAAGTATAATTTCTTTGATTTATTAAGTTAAAAGCAGTCAATATGCCATTTTTTTTTCTGATATCTCGTTATCTTTATTGAGAGGGGTTTTATAGGTTTTTTGCTCTTCTTTGCGATCTTTTAAAATGGTGATTTGTCAGTGAAACTCTAAAAGAAGCAAAATTACATCTATTTCTCCTTATCCGGGAAGTTCCGGAAAGGCCGGAAGACAAAACGTTCGGTGACCCGTAACATCCGGTTGAAGCTCGTATTTGCTCATCTCCCCTCCCTTCTCTTCTCGTGGTGGAAAATACAACTGACCAATGAAAGGCCCTCGAGGGGAGCCTCGAAAAGACGAAGCCAATAATAATTCTGTCTTAGATTCTTTCTGTTAAACTGTTATTTGATAAAGGAACGGTACTTGTTTTGTTTGTTGGCAAAATATTTTTAGAAATCTAAAATTACTTAATCTAAAGTCTTTTTTATGGATGTATTATTAGATTATGTTTATTAATATTTACGTAAACATTACTTATTCCTTAAACACAAAACTTACTAGTTTCTTGGCTGTGTACTGTTGTCGTAAGTATCCAGTGCAGGACAAGTATCCAATAAGGCTCGTACAACGTCATTTCTACAATATAAATCACTCATAATTGTAAATTTTATTGGGTCAAGCTTATGATTTTAAAATAGATGATCGTTTTTTTAAACTTCTATTTAAATGATGAAGACCGGATTATGCATTGTGCGAACACTAGTTAATTTTTTTTAAAGTATGAATTATTTTAAAGCTAACCTAAGAAAGGCACAAATTTTTAATCATTATGCTTTGTTACCCTTTAACATCATAATACGTGCGTAAATGCTTTGCTAGGTATACATTATTTATAAATAGTCTTTTCATTCGAATTGCTGCAATATGTCTTTTAATTTTTGCTTGATAATATATATGACTTTAAGAAGTTATTCACAGTATCTGCAGGGTTGAAGGACATGTTTCGATATGCATAGAAAACTTTATAAATTGATTAATGAAATTCTTGGCTTTTATGTGATTAGCTCTAAGTTAATGTTACCGCAACAATTGGGCCTAATTTCTTTAGAATATACATTGTTAGTTTCTTATCAAAACTGAAATAACCGATAAAACAGAATTATGAAACGTTGATATAACTGTGTTTATTGTTAAGCAGCATTATTTTTAACGTTCATTGTTTCCATCTTGGACTTAAACTATCAGTGTTTTTTCATTTGTTAGAAACAATGAAGGTTGGATTGTTGCTAGCCCTATTTTGGTCAGATGACTTTATAGTGCCGAGCAACATTACCTGAAGATAAGGCCTTATTACTCGGTGAGAATGCGTCATCACACTGAGACTTACAATGCAACTGGCCGGGGTCTGTCTTTTTCGTTGGCTACGATTCATAAGCCTACAGTAAATATTAATTAAGCGATATTCGGAAGACTGCGTGCCATTCATCTTTATGTCCTAATGAAGGCGGGAATAAATGCCGAAACTAGTCGAATCTATAATGGTTTCTCTAATGTTGTAAACTCAAACTCAACAAAATGCCTATTCATTTGGTATATCTATGGTTTAGCGCATAAACCGCTAGGTTTTAGCGCAACACTTTTTAGGTGCATATCTGTGTTTATCCTTAATCTGTGTGTTGTACTGTAAAACCTCTATTAGCATTGTTAAAGGATTTTTGCGTAATACGATTGTTAAAATAAATTGTTAAAGGATTATTGATAGTTTTGATAAGCACCATAACTCAAATCTCGGAGGCTTTTGTAAACGAGCATAAATGAAATTCAGAGTGCGTTATATTGAATTTGGAAAGTTTTAAACTTATTCAAAAATTAAAATGTGAAGGTGATATTACGTACTCTGAGTCACCGATTCTGATTTAAAAAATTGTAAGCTCATTTGCAAAATTTGAATACAAATGTACGTGCATTATAACTGCTCACACGGTTGAGTTAGATTCTGGTAATTCGTAAGCCACAACAGAAACGCTTAGACTTTCACGATTGAGACTTCTCTCTGTTCGGATATTTTTCTCTTATTTTTATGAATAGATGCATTTTTGTAGGTATATTATCCGGCGTGATTTCATATAATATCTATAAATATTAATTATTTTATAAATGTTATTATTACCGTTCACGATGTTTAAAAAAAAACTGTAAAAACTGTTTATGAAGAACTTAAAAATTAAGTTGTGTTTTCGCCATTTCTGAGGTTTTTCACCTGTCGATAATATTACTGGTGAGCAAGGAATATTAATGTGGTGGTTTTCCGTTGCCTTCCGCATGATTAGTAAAGGAAAAACAAAAAACTTCCATGCTAGAGCGGGATTCACGCAGAAGAACTAATTGCGATATATAAACAAGAAAAATTCATAAGGTACGGGACACTAATCCGAATCTCCTTCTTGAGAGTCTAGGCGCTTCCTGGTTGTGCCGCTACGAATTAGTGGAATCTAACTAAACAGTATAAGTACTGTATTTATAATGCACCTCTATCTGTCTTAAAGTACTTTAGATTTTTTTTCTCCAAATTTCGAGAGGCGCGTCGAATCGTTTTGCAAGGAAACTTAATTGGACGAAAACTACCCATGAAATTTTTTTTTATCAAACGAATAATACGTGATCCTCCTTGTAAGAGTAACGGTAATATTAAAATGACTTATAAGTAGAAAAACGTTGAAGTACTAATTAAAAAATCCATCATTGTTCATCTCTGTCTTTTCTTGTAAAATTTAAAATATTCAAATTGTTTATTATAATTCCATATAATATCATAATACCAATGTTGGGAGATTTTAGCTTTTCATTGGTTAATTAAAAATAATTTATTTATATTATGAATATAATCGAATAATAATCAATTCTTAAGGTAAATTACTAATGACCTCAAACCTTTCAAATTATAATGAATAAAGAATTTCCTAAAATTTGTTGCAATGGATAGATGATGTCAATCGGTATGAAATAATTTGTGATGAACAGAATTTTTATTGTTATTCAGTTTTCAAATTGACCACGTGAAATATACGTGACTGATTTGAAATTAACGAAGCTTATGGAAGCTCCCATTTACATTCCTTCCAATTGGAGTAATGTAGCACATTAAGATTACAAATGTAAACTATTTAAGTGCATTTCTTTAATACGTAAACGGTAAAATTTAACGGTTTCGTTACGTTATTTATTTAAAGAAATTTTCCGTAAGCCTTGTGTGCATTAGCCTGTTCTAAACAAAAAAGCCTTAGTAAGCCTATAGTTATAGAGCAAAATTATCATCCGCCAATTCCTGTCAGTGTTCATGTAAAAGTCTTTTAAAGCTTTAATGCCTCCTATTCTCTCTGCTTATCAATTTGATGTTCGAAATTCAATAGTTTCAAAATGCATGTGTTGCTTTGATTTCGCAATTTTTTATAGAAAGTTAAACAGTTAGGTATCAGCTTTGTTTTTGAAAGTATCACCTACATATCATGAGAATATCATGGGAACTTTTTGAAAGACTGAACGGAATAAGGCGTGATTACCATTAGCTGTTCTTTCCTTAATTGTTCGTTTTTTTTCTGCATTATGGATTATTTGGGATGTTATACATTTTTTTAAGTATTTGGCAATCGCTTTCCCACAACCTGAATACGGAAACCAAAGCGAAGTTTTCACGAGTGATTACTCGGTGCTATAAAATCCTTCTTCCGTTCTAAATTCAGAAAGGTGTCTAAATTGAAATTGAATTGATTCTCTATTTTTCCACGGGTTGTTACATAATTCCATTCCCGCAAGGGCCATTGACTGGGGAAATTGGGAAGGCATAAGAGAACAGTGTGAAACAAAACTATCGATGAATTACATAATAGCGCTACTGGGAGCCTTTGTTGGTATGCTCAAATGTACACGCCAGCATTGTTTTCAAATGAAATCGATAGTTTTCCTATTTCCGTACTTAACCCCCACGGGACGTTTTTTATTGCCATGAGCATTAACTCCATAGACAATGATCACTTTATGAGTAATATTAGCCACAAGAGTGTCCTGTTTCAGCTTATGTGTGACGTCTATGCTTAATGCAGGTGCGATGAAGATGTCATTGTATCTGGTCATACAAGTTATTTTGCTTACGTTTGGCACATACAAGAAACTCGCCTTACTTTAATGGTTTCATTGGAGTTCTTCATTACTGGATTCGTCCTAGAGCTTAAGCGGCTTCAAACATTTTGAAATACTTCTACTAAATTCATTCTGTCATTTGCTTTATTTATTTCATCCCATAAACCTAGTTTGTTAAGCACTTTGTTCAAAAACTAAGTTGAAATAGCTGTTGGGAAACATTCTATTCTTAATTTAAATTGGTAAAGGGAGTCGTCAAGTTTTTGGAGTGAGTAAGACAAATTGGTCGGACTACAAAGCAACTTAGTAATCTTCTTGGCTATCACTAAACTCATAATCTGATGGCATGGAGAATTAATTCGGGGACCGCATACGAACGCAATCCCCGGTGGCCTAGGATAAGTTATTAATGCATATGCACATTTATTTTTCCAAACATATTCATTTTAATAACTGAGATAAAAATACCAGTGAGGGTGTGGATGCTGAAATCATAAATACAACGGTCGGCCGCTTTTCCACAAAAAAGTTTAATACGTATGCATATGCATATTTCGTCTGCAAGGCAGTCTTCTTTCAGGTCACTCTATCCAGTCAGGTCTGAAAGAAGATTGCCTTGCAGTCGAAATGTACTTAAGCAATGCTTATGAAAAAAAAATGCCGACTGTTTTATTTATGCAATTTCATATTACTTTTGAAACTCTTCTCATACTAAGCAAATTGTCTAATTTGCTTCAGTATTTACAGGGCAACTTATCCATCTAACTGAGCGTTAACATTTTTAGAAATGTGATGAATAGTTTTTAGAAAACAGGTAAAGTTAAACATTAATTAAAACATATACTCGTGGATAATTTTTTTAAAATTAATTTTATATTAATCGAGTCAATTATTATTAAAATAGCTTATTTTCAATTAATTACTGTTATTCAAAAAAAAAATGTACAGTACCATTCCAATAACCATAGAAAAGCTTGTCATCAAAGGAGGACCTTGTTATAAAGGTAAAGTCCAATTGTTACTAACCCAAAAACCTGATTGCAAGAGGGAAAAAGTAAACCAAACAAATAAAGAAAAGGAAAAAAAAAACAGGGAAAGTTAGTTCCAAACTTTGAACTTTGTTTTATTTATTTATGCCCCTTTCCTAGAAAGGATATGAAAGAGGTTTAGACACTGGATGTCCAGTTGAATGACCGTTGCTACGTCACGTTTTTGACACCGAATACAACATAGAGAGAGATAGACAGAGGGAGAGAGATGGTATTGTTAAGAGTTTTTTAAACTACGATGAATGGACGCAAAATTATTTCCTGAGCAAAAGGTAAAAAAGGGAATTTTAAAAAAAAGCTCATAAAAGAAGGGACAAAACTCCGTCAAAATAGCAACAAATCAATTTTTTACCTAAATGCTTTCAATGTCATTAGCACTGGAATCCCCCCCCCCCCCCCCTCACAATTACTACGAATAAATAAACCCTTTGTACTGACTAGCTGCGTGTGTATCATTCTTTAATGTTCATTAGGGTTTTAAAAAAGATATTTGGAGAGTCAACTTTTTCAAATAGGTATCAGGAGCAAAGCCAACATTTAGAAGTGGCACGTTGTGCATTTAATAAAATAAGTACAAAGCGGAATACTTAGCTCGAGAAATCTAAAATTACGAATACACATTATTTGAATGTGTAGTCATTTTATGTTTGTACGATTGTAATACGATATTTCAAATACTGGGGTATTTTTCTGGATTTAAGGCCTTTAAAATTTTCTGATATTTTTCATCTGATTTTACCCTTTATTACATTATAAAATGAAATTGTCTTATGAATTATTAACTTAAAGAGTCCTACACTCGCTCATGTTTTGCAACTTCAATTAAACATTACAAAAAAATTTTAATTTTCTGTATTTACAGACAAGCCATTTAAGTTCTTAAAATTCATTAAAATGTTTTTTCAAGGCTTTGTTAAAATAAAAAATACTTAAATTTATACTTAACCCAAAGTGATATTTTTAACTTCATCTAACAAACCTAACCTAACGTTGTGCTATTGAGTAATGGATTTTAAAGGAGTGGTTGTCAAAGAACCAAGCACTGCGACCTCAGGTCTATTGTACTATCCCCAATGATGATGAAAGAACGGTTAAGAACGGGACAAACGTCCTCGGCGGGATTCGAACCCTCGACTCGCTTGTGTCGAGAGCGGAAAGACCTGTACGTTGTGCTATTAGAAGTAGTCTTTAAAAAAATTCCTTCTTAATTTTAGAAATATAATGATAATTCAAACCACAAAAAGATTGAGAGATATGCATGATTAATATTTAGAAACGTTAAGCAACAAAACAATTTTAGCATTTGCTTAAAAATAAATTAGTAAAGTACATCTTAAAGACACGTGTAAACCAATAGGATGCTGGAAATTTCGTTGTATATTCTTCGAAGTTGTTTATCGCAGATAGGTTATGAACCTTAAAATAGCGCCTGATAATAAATTTTAAAATAGTTAAGCGTCGAGTTTAAGCTCAAGCTTGTAGTTATGTAGTTAGTGTAAACGAATTATACGATAATCGTATTACGATTAGTCAGGTAATGAACGCTAATTAGAAATTTTAATATCACATTGACATTGAAAGCAAATTCTCACGCCATCACGTGTACTTTCAATTGTTAGTTGTTTTTAATTTGTAATCCTTATTTTTTTGCACATGTAAACTCAATAGAACTTTAAATAAACTCGATGGCTTAACTATTCCTTTATTATAGGCAAATTAGCATCATGAAAATATATCACTAAGAAATAACAGGATAGAATTATTCAACTTCGGACATATCAATCGGTCTAATAAGAAGAACTCTTTAATTGGATTAAAAATATTAGCATTAATATATTTAAAATGTTAGCTTACATTTAAGTATTGACATTTGAAAAATAGGTCGGTTTCATGTGCGTTAATTTGGTCGAATTTTAAGCGGAATTTTTCAAATTGCAACGGAAACAAATTCGCTTCGCCTCCTAATTCAATGGCTCAAACGTACTTATGAGTTTAATGTAAGGGTGGGTTTAATGAAGAGGGTCAAGCGAGTTAGGTATGAAAAAGGGGCCATAAAAAGGTGTGAACAAATATAACCCCGAGAGGCCTTTGCAACCACCCTCAGTCACTCTCCACTTACCTGATTAGACACAGCCACCGCGTTGAGCCGAATCTTCTGTCTTTTCTTACGGGACCAGATAAAAACGTGTATATCAAATTTAGATCCTTACGGGATGATTTCCACAAGTTTCTTAAGTTACTATTGTCAACTTTTCGTCACATCAGCTGCCATCCCCGACTAACTTTATCGCTCGTCAGCCGTTAACGCTCGCTTTGTGGGAGAATCTCCCATGGCACACCGTATGAGTAAAGTGTTGGAGAACAACAGGAAGAGACGAATCCGGCCCCACTACAACAACCCCGTCGAGCAAAATCCCGAGGTTGGTCATCCATTGAAACATCCTCCCGATGCATCACAGGAATTGAATCTCTTCATTTTCCCCTCTCCCCACCCCCCTCCTCTAGCATAACTTCCACTTTTCTACTCGTATACACTCATTTCGCACACACACATAGATGCACAAACACATTCACCTATAGGTCGCTGACCATTCTGACATTAGTGTCTATAACAATTGTACCCAGACATTAATGAAATGCTGTTTTTGTGATAGTTCGATGTCTGCCGGATTTTGTGTTAATTTTAAGGGAGAACAGTAATTTATAGTTCAAAAATAAATTCTAAGCAATGCGCAGTCATTCATTTTGAACATTTTTATTCGGTTTTCTAAATTTACCAAACATTTTTTAATAGAGAAATAATTTAGATTGAAACTCTGCGTTTTTCGTAGAATGTTTTGAATTATTAAGTGAATTTTTAAATCCTTTGTTGTTTTTTTTACAAATTAGAATTTTATAGGATTTAAATTTCAAAAAATAAAATTCGCAGTTTATAATTTATTATTTGCGGCGAAAGAATTTTTGAATATATAGATAAATGCTCTGAAAACAAGCTAGGATGAATGTATGCATACTGTTTAGTCTAGAAAATAATAATAATAATAATTAAGATTTACTGGGAGAGGAGATCTTTCAAATTAACTACCTACTTAAAATTATAATAATTAGACATTAAATTTATATAACAGGTACTCCTCCGCCTCAGCGAATTTAAAATATAAATTTTCATTAAAAAAAAATTCCACATTTCCAATTCTTATTAGTGTATATATTTGATCCATCTCTGAACCAAAGCTTGCATCTCATTCTCATAAAAAGATGCTGCCAGCCTCCGTTATCTGCATAGCTGGAAGTTACCTAATCGTCACGGGCCAAATGATTCCGGCGAAGGATCTTCATCCTATAAATAGTTCTTAAAATGTCGCTAGATTATCAATAGGACATCAGATCTCTGTAATCCGAGACGACCGCTGACGGTAAACTTGAATAAATTGAAATGGTGGAATGGTACAATTTTGTCATAAAAAGAAAAATAAAATTGAAATAAATTTTCTTTGGGTTGGGGTTCATAAAAATGTTTTATAACTCAAAATTGGCTCATCAGATGCAAACAGTGTATTTGCACAAATCATTCATCTATGAGTGGAGTCTATACAGGTCCAATTTATATTCGACGTGTACAGACTCCACTCACAGAGACGAATGATTTGTGCAAATACATTGTTTGTGCAAAATTTATTGACTTTGGTTCATTGGTACGAATCCTACAGCCATTTCTTTCTTACTTACTTACTTACTTACTTATTTACTTTTCAAACCCGCTTATCCGTTAGGGTCGCGGGGGCAGCAGCCCTATGGAGGATCTCCAGCGATCGCGATCTTCCGCCATCAGGCACATGTTCTCCCTGGTAATACCCAAGCGACTCGAATCTAGATTCTCCATGTAGTCTAGCCACCTGGTTCTAGGCCGACCCCTTGGTCTCTTATTCACCGGCTTGGAAAATAACAACTGCCTAGGAAGACCAGTTTGCGGCATCCGTATCACGTGGCCATACCAGCGCAACTGGGATCTCTCAATTCGGAGAAGTAGCGGCTCAACACCTAAACACTCCCTTATTGTGCTGCTGTGTACTCTATCCAGTAGGGTAACACCTGCCACACCTCTCAGAAATCTCGTTTCAGCCGCTTGTACCCGCGATCGCACTCTTTCGGTCATTACCCAAGCCTCATGACCATAGGTGAGAATGGGGACAAAGATAGATTTGAAGACGGAGAGCTTGGCTTTGTTACCCAGCTCGCGTTTCGTTACCACGGATCGCCACAGTTCACGTCTGACACAGCTTGCTGCACCGATCCGAGCATCCAATTCTTTCTCCTGCCGTCCATCACTCGTGAATGCAATCCCATCTGTCTCAATGAGGCTCCCCTAACATGGAGAGCGCACTGAGCAGGCTGTCTTGAAAGGACCAGAACCTCAGTTTTAGCCACACTGATCTTCATCCCAGCTTCTTCACATTTGGCTGCAAACCGGTCTAGCGCATGCTGAAGGTTCGTGCGAGAAGACCCAAGGAGGACAAGGTCATCAGCAAAGAGCAATCGCTCCACCAGGCAGTCGCCCACACAAACACGCTCATCGCCTCGGCTGCCCCTGTCTATCCAGTTCATAAAGATAATGAACAAGAGGGGCGACAGTACGCACCCTTGGCGGAGTCCAACACCCACGGTGAACGGTCTTGACTTAATGCCATTTATCCGGACACACATCTCAGAGCTTTCGTACTGAGACATGATAGCAACCAGTAATTGCCCATCCACTCCATACTCTTGCAACACTTGCCAGAGCTTCTCCTGAGGAACTCTGTCATATGCTTTTTTGAGAGGAGTTGGCTCCACAAAATTAATCACAGACGTATAGTCATACCTAAGATCTAGAGCCCTGAGTGAAATGATCGATTAACAAAAAAGGAAAGTAATAAACTAAGTTAACAAACTAAAAAAGGAAAGTTAATTCTCAGATTCAGATATTACTTAATGTCATACCTCCGTCCAGGAATTACCAACCGTACTCCCTTCTTTTCTTTTTTTTTTTTTTTTTTTTTTTTGTGTTAATCGATAATCGTTCTTTTCACTCCGGGCTCTAGATCTTACGGCCTGACTATATGTACAGTCGGGTTCAAAAAGGTTTTCACCTGCTCCGTAGGAACTGAGCTTACCGGATGTTTCCAAGGCAGATCGGGTACTTTTACAGAGAGTCAAGGTAGGTTAGACTGGACCTGTTCCTTCTGCATGAAAATAGGGTAGCAGGTATACGCTTGGGGTGTGCTATATATATGCTCAACTATGACTTAAGTCTAGACCTTTTTGCACTATACTGTACATACGTACAGATGGGCTTTTCTTTTTCAAAATTTTAACATATCTTCTCGAATCATGAGTTTTTAAGTCGATTTCAGAGAAACAAATTTTTTATGTTGGGGAAACGAATACGCAAGGCAGAAATGGTCTACCATAGGAGTACTAGTAAATGTTTGGAAGAAAGGATATTACAACTGAAAGCTCACTTTATTTCCGAGAAAAAATGAATCTATTGAAAGTTGTAATGAATAAATTTTCTTTCTAGAAAGGATTGTATGTTTAATTCTTTTCTCTGCGTTCGAAAATAAATCCACAAGGTAATCATGTTTTAATTTCCGAGCATTACTCTGTAACTGGTATTGAAGGGATGTCACCAGATTCTTCTCCATCTGAATGATTGAGATTCATGGTAAATTATTTCTTAATAAATTTTGTTGCCAATCATGATCAAATTCATCACAAATAGGAAGATTCATTTCTCCATTTATATCGATATTAATATCAGCTCGTCTTGCTAATTCATTTAATTCATGTAATTCCATATCGTAATTATCATCCGATTCTGGTACATCTATCATCCAGCAAGTTGCAAGCACGAGACCACTTTTCCACTGTCTGCTCACGGAGAGAATTGGATGCCAGCTTTACCCAGTCTGCAACATCATCTGTGAATTACACTTGAAATTAGAGATATTAACAAAGTTTACGATACTCGAGTTTAAATGCTTGTATAGCGTCTTGATTTTCACATTTGATAAATTCAAGTCCTTAGGATAACATGGGGCATTGTCTAAAAGTAGCAGCACGTTCCTATTCTTGTTCTGTATTCTTTGGTTGATTTTTTTCACCCGAAAAAAATTGTGCATCCGTAAAGACTCTTTGATAATCAGAGCGTGTTCTTTTTCTCCCACAGAATGAGATTGTAATCCTTTCGTTTACTTTTTTCCCTCCAACACATGGCGTACCGTTAATGGTTAAACTTTTACCAGTATGCCGCGGAAAATATAGGCCCGTTTCAGTGAATACCTTTCTTGACTCGTATTCTTTTATGTCTGTAAGACTGAACTTCCATTCACTCACATCCAACGCTTTAACAGATCCATGTCACCAGATTTCGCATGGAATAAAATTTGATTTTGAGTACAAAATTAGCTAATTCATCAATTGCTTTGAAGTCCTGTATCTTCAGAGCGTTGGAGAAAGTTGTTGTTTTCTCTTGTATCAATGGGCCATTGAGTGGTAATCCTACTTCGAGCGCCCACAAATCATGCTAACATTAGATCGCTTATCTCCTTAAATTTTTGTGAACATTCCCGTTTTGCCTCTTTCTTTCCGCTTTATTGCCACTTTTCGAGATATTAATTCTTATTTTTAGGAATTTATTATATTTGGGTTTGTTGTGTTTGTAAGTGACCTCTGTGACATACCACTTTCACTATTTCGTATAAAATTGACACGTTCTTCAAGAGTTAAAAAAAACGGCTGCTGATTTTTGGACATTTCTTACATTTCGAAGCGTTTGTTTTTAAAATTAACAATAATACTGCAAACCCATTGGCTACACCCCCACATTAACAGCGAATCATACTGCGATTGATTAAACACACGCGTGATTGACTTAAATCCTTAAAGACCTAACGGTAATCGCCAAGAAGAGATGAAATAGTACAGGATTGGATGTTTAACAAAAGAAATTCAGTGATCGGAGTAGAGACGAAGAGATGGTCATCTACGGGAAGATTCTTTCGCAAACATCACGTAGTATCTAAATCGATTCTCTTAATTTGCGAATGTTGACAGAGGGGGTCACCTAGAAGAAGTGGCCGTCGTCTGGAGGGGTTCCACTATATGCATGCATATATAAGAATTGTTTTTCATAATGGGGAACTGAAGTTCTGACTCCCGGATTCAAATCCAGTATGGAGTTTTGAAATTTCCTTCAGAAAGGAAGGCTCCATGTTGACGATAAAGAATTGTTTAGGTAATTTTTTGAAAACTTGATGTAACCTCGCAGTATATTTACAGTAACATCTTCTTACATAAGTGAAAAAAAATTGGACGTATTCAGAGCAATCTCCTATATGAGTGAATTTTAAGAAAACTTTCAATCATTTTATACTTTCATGGACTTCATAGTTCTTAGAGCAAAATATTACCAGTTAATTAGCAGTTTGCTTAATAAATTGTCAATAAGGTCTTTCTAATTATTTTGTATTGATACTAACATGTTATTAATTCATATATTTATAAAGTATTTTATATGTACCGCCAAGGAATTAAACTTTCCCTATATTATATTCGTAAGAAACTTAATGCCAGAACTCTTCTATTTATTTTATAAAGTTTAAAAATCGAATATTAAAAAAAAATTGTGTGTGGTCGCCACGCGTTTAAGGAGATGTAAGGTGATGTAAAGAAAACTGAGTAATCAATGACAATTTTGCCATGGTAAATGCTCTGATATATTTGAATTTCAGAAAATATAGTATTTCATTATTTGAAACATTTAATAGAAACAATATAATACTAAAATATGGCCCATATGATATATAAAACGAAAAAAACAAAATATTACTATGAAAATCATTATTACCGTTAAAAAGAAAAATTACAGTCGAGCCTCCTTAATACGCGTTTCAAGAGATCGAGCACCAAACACGTATTATTTTGAAAACCCCGGAATATGAAAACCCCAAAAATGTTGTGTTACGAAATAAGCTTGAGACACTCGCATCAGAATTTGGAGAACAAATCAGAATTTGCGGTTATGGAATGACACTGCGATTATCGCATGACTAATAAAAAATTTTACAATAAATTTTGCAATTAATGTAACATCCCTAAAACGAATTTCTTAATTTTTTGAGACAAAAATAAGGTATTAACCGTTTTGGGAGTAAAATAACACGTATTAACAGATTGTATTTACATGAAAAAAGCTTTCAAGGGGATGGGACCAAAAGGAAAACACGTATTAAGCGGGTATATATTTACGAGATTCGACTGTAAATGGTAAAATTAAATTCAATCAGCAAGTATTCAATTGCTCACGATTTAAAAATGAAATTAAAGTTTAATAATGAAATTTAATAATGAAATTATTAGTTTAAGATGACCGAAACGTGATACTCTTAGATTGTAACGTGATACTCATAGATTGTAACTCTTCTAAATATTGATAGTGCTGGATTAGTTTCAATTTTCAATTTGAAGTTTGTGCCTAAAGATTCAGTCAGTGGCTGTGCTTTTGGAAAAAAAAATTGACATTGAAATCACTGCTGAAAATCATTGGTATTTTAATCTAAATCCCTTCAGAGTAAATATGCACTTTCGACAGTGTGGACAAAACAAAAGCGCTCGTAGATGAATGAGATTGGGAAGCTGCTGATTGGTGACTTGCACGATGTACAGGGTTCAGACATTTCAGAATTCATTTTTCATAAATTACTCGCTATACGAAAAAAAAAAAAAAAAAAAAAAAAGACACTGACCCCCGAACCCTCTTCAAGGTATCTATGTCGGTGGGACGTTTATATTACTAACGTAAAGATGGTCTGACCATTTTCTAAAACCATACAATTTTATCATTTCGGCACTTAAAATATTTCCTGCATTTTTAATATTATTCATATTAAGATACAGTAACAGTATCGTATATTTTATGAAGAAAACCGTAAATCTAAAACTGTATGCTAATTTCAAAAGCGATAAGCGTTATTCATCGTAAATAAATAAATACAGATTTTAAACTTAACAGGACATGGACTCTTTAACAAAAAGATTTATGATTCACGTTCATTTAAATATCAATTCAGCACATTTTTTCGATATGAGCAGATGGCTGGGGCATTGTCATAGAGCACCGACTGTGCATGGATGACCGTGAAAAGCGACAGCGAATTGGCCGCCGACGCGCCGAAGGGCCCTCCAGGAAGTGACGTCGGCCTTGCCGAGAGGAAATGGGCCAAAATATAAAAGAAAGAAAAAAGAAAAAGGAATTGGTCATTTGCATGAGTAACAGCAAACTTTAAAAAAAAAATCATTACCCTCGTGCAACCTAGAGGAGCTGGAATAAAGGAAGGTTTACACAGGAAATATTGATCATTAAATGAGGGTCAGTTGATGATGTTCCGTTGCCAAGCCTCCGCTTTTCGTTTAAATTTCTCCGAATTCGGGTTATTCATTCACAAAGATTTTTTTTAGTATTTTTGTCTGTCAACTTTCGATGCTTATTTCTCATATATTCAATGACCTGAAGATCAGTAAACAACCTCAATAAATAATATTAATAATATTAATAATAATAATAATAATAATATAATGAGGAAGATGGTAGCCGTCGCTCACATATAAGAAATATGAGACAGAAGATACTATTAGGAGAAAATTGAATCTCGCTTTCTGTCTTTAAAATATATTTGCTGAATATTATTTTGGTAAAAAAAAAGGGAACCTTATACATGAAAGAAAATATTCTTATTTAGATTTTTTAAAATTTAGACACGATGTCGTGAACAGTTTCGCGTGCTTCCGGAGATGTTCGTGAGATTTCGCTCGTGCCGAACCGTATCATCATCCGGCGGAAAAAGGGAAGGTGGGAGAGGGTTCTATTTTACTTATCTTGAAAAGACATGTTTACTCTGTTTTCATACCTCCTTCCCTCCCTTCTTTCCACACCCTTCCTCATGCCTTATGTACCTTTTATTTCGTGTTTAGAATAAATAATTGCCATCCTTTTAAACTTTTAAAAGTTGCTGTATGTCATCAAAGAGTCCGTGCGGATGAGGTGTATATTTTGTAAAACAAAGATAGAATAGTACTGTTAATGAATGACTACTTTGTCAATTTAGCTGTCAGTTTTTACATATTTTCGCCGTGCATGCCGCATGTAACAGTACACCTTTTAAAGCATAGTTACAGCTTTTCTATTTTGAAACGTTTGATTTTAAAAAGATCAAATGAATAAAAGGCATTATTTCATTGAATTAAAAAAAAAGTTTAATTGCTTCAATAATAGTAAAAAAAAATGAACATCAACCCCATTAAGCACAAGAAATATAAACATTTACAATTAATGAAAAAAGTCACAACAACATATAATATTAATATAAAAGAGAAAAAATATAAAATATACAAATTTTTATATTTTAATTAAAAAAATCGCAATGTATAGCTTTTTTTACAGTTTATTTTAAAAAAAATGTTATTTAGATTATTTATTTTTTTGCATTATTTATACCACAGTAACTGTCCATAGTAAATAAATTAATTTGGCTGTAAAGTCTTTATGAAAGCTTGTATAGACTAGAACATGTATAACACACATTGAAAACTGTTATGGCTGATATGGAAAATGATTTTCTGTTCGATATAGGAAACGCCATCTTGCACTTTCAGCTAAATGTGCTTTAGTTTTTTTTCATTTTAATTAACAGAATAAAACATCTAAAGCATTGAAATGACTACTGATGATAGTGATGACGATTGCAATTGGAGATTCAGGCGAAAGGAGCGCATTGGTTTTCAACATAATCGGCGTCCATCCCAACAAAACGAAATTTGTCTGGCCTTGTGTGCCGGTTGTTGTGATTAAGAAGACATTCTCTGGTTGAGTACCAATAAGTTGCTGACCTGGAGAATCAGGAGAAAAAAATTGATTTAGTGGATCCCCGATCGCTTGATTTTAATTAGGTTAATGATTGTTAAATATTTCGATATCTATTACCTGCAGACAAAAGTGCCTTCTTGCAAACATAATTCTTCGCACTCTTGGAGGTTAGCGACATTGGCCACCCGTCTTCCGAGGCTTCCACTCAGTTCATGACCTATGACACGATCAAAGGTCCACAATTTGCCGCAACCAGCAACTACGTAAGATAAAAAAAAAATTAATTTTAGGTCTTTAAATATCTTGAAAAATGTTAAAAAGTGTCATGTTCAACGTAAGATTTTAATATAAGATGACTTTTCAAATGATCACCGTTAATCCTCAGCTGCGTATTTGTTTTTACCATTTAGCAGTTTCTATCTGTAATGGATAGTCTTCTCAATTATCGCCTAGCCTAAGTTTTTTTCTAAAACTTAATAGATCTCTATGCTTCTTAAAATCTAATTTAAATGGATTACATAGACTAGGTGAATGAGAAGCCAATGTTTCGGACTGTTTTTTTTTTTCGACGCCACCTCTTGCCTTTTGGGGGGGGGGGGGGCAGCTTCTGGATTTTTCCAGATCTTTATAGCTTCTGGGTCAGTCCAAAGCCGTTACAATACAATATATACAGCGTTAGCACAAATGAATAACCGGATTTTAAAAATTTATATTTTCGACGCTATTACACACATTACAATAAGTGATACACGAAACTGAAGATAAATATACCAAGTTTTTTAATGGGGTTTCGTCAAGGACATTGTTTACTGTTTATGAACCACCGATGCCGACAACACTGCAAGAACTTAATGAATGCATTTGTGCAGCATTAGGAACCATTGACAGTGTGATACTACAAAATGTGTGGAACGAACTTGATTACAGATTAGAGGTTTGTCGTGTAACAAAAGGGTCACATATCGAACATTTGTAACAGAAAAAAAACTTATATATTTTTTTAATTTCGTGTATCACTTATTGTAATATGTGTAATAGTTTCGAAAATATAAATTTTAAAATCCGGTCATTCATTTGTGCTAACCCTGTAGTATTCATTATAAATTGTTTTAAGAACTCCAAATTACTAATTTTATACTCACTCTGTCCGAAAATATGGTATACATTTACAACACAAAAATGTTGAAATGTATACCACATTTTCGGATAGAGGGGGGTATAAAAGAAGTAAGTTATTAACTTTTCATCTGAGCTTTCAAGTTTCGATTACGCAACATGAGTCGCACTACAAGTTTAGAAGAAAATAATACATACCACTTATGAATTCGAAATTTAATCATACGGATATGCAAGTTACACCGTTGAAAAGAAGAAAAATTGATGTGGTTGTATTTTCATTAAGTTTTTCTGATGTGTATAAAACTACTATTTCAATTTGTTTTTTTTTTAAACCGCGGTTACGTGTTAAAGAATAAGCGCTCGGTGTATTTTGCGGTTCCTAAATTTCTGGGCATGGTTTAGATCGCAGAATTGATAAATTTTGGTCAATAGGCATTCTCGAATATCTAGAATTTTAAAATGATAACAAAAGGTTAAACAATAAATAACTGTCTAGAAACGTACAAAAAAAAAACGATTTGTAGCTTACTGACATCTAACAAGGAGACATTACGACCTCGGAATTTTAGTTTAATACGAGACTTCGTGTAGTTGTAGTGTAATTTTAGGGTGTTAATATACAAGGTGATTATAATTAAAGTCCCTTTGTAAAAATGCTATAAAAAAACAACCATGAGTCCGAATGACTTCAAATTTGGACTGAGCATTCTTGAAGAAGGGGCATTTGATATGGATAAGAAAAAAAATAGTTCCAAAATTTATCACTAGATGGCGCTGTAAGCGGCATATTATGCCTAGGAGGATTTGTACTATGCAAATTGAAAGATACGCATGCGCATGAGACATTGCATGTGTTATAAAAACGCAGGCCTCATGGCGTTCTCGTCATATTTGTATCTCAGCAGCTTGCCATGGGTCTGTCAATGAAGGATCGCGCTCTGCTTGTGAAGCTCTTTTACAAGAATGGCGACTCTGCCATAGCAGCTTTAAAGAAATTTCGGGTATTAAAGGGAATGAAAAAAGGATGTGGTCCGATGTCTGCAAAGGCTCTGAGGTGTATGATTAAAAAATTCGAAGCGACAGGTTCTTTTGCAGTGAAATCTGGCAGAGGGAGGAAAGCAGTTGCTTTGACGTCAGTAGAAGATGTGGCTGAAGCATTAGAGGAAGGGTCGAACAGTGGTGTGCAAACGTGCAGTGCACGGGGAATTGCCCGAACTTTAGACATGCCTGTGAGCACGGTCAATAAAATTTTACGCAATATCCTGCATTGTTATCCCTATAAAATTACCCATGTTCAGGAGTTACTTCCTGCTGACCTGCCAATTAGACACACGTTTGCTTTAGAATTTCTAGCTCGCATGGAAGTGGACAATGAATGGCCATGGAACATCTTGTGGACAGACGAAGCCCATTTTTATCTCCACGGCGTTGTCAATACACAAAATTGCAGGATATGAGCAACGGAAAATCCTTTCGCATGTGTTTCAATACCGCTTCATTCTGCAAAGGTAACTGTGTGGTGCGGGATGACAGCATCATTGATTATAGGGCCATTTTTTTTCGAGGAAGTGGGTCCTGCGGGTCCCGTTACCTGTACAGTCAATGGTCAACGGTATGCGTGTCTTTTACGCAACCAGGTAATTCCAACACTTCAACAGCATGCATGCGTGGATAGAATAATTTTCATGCAAGATGGCGCTCCTCCGCACATTGCAAAGCCAGTGAAGCAACTGCTGAAGACACATTTCGGAGATGATAGAATTATCAGCCGTCATTTTCCGAGAGCCTGGCCTGCAAGATCACCGGACCTCAATCGTTGTGACTTCTGGCTCTGGCGTTACCTTAAAAATCATGTGTTCAGTGGCCCAGTTGCAAATTTAGCGGAATTGAAGGCTCGGATTACGCACCACGTTCACAACGTGACCCCGGAGACACTCCGGTCTGTTGTGGAACATGCTGTTTATCGGTTAAAACTTGTGGAGGAAAATGGTGGACAGCATATTGAACATGTCTTGCGCAAGTCCCGAGATAATTAATAGGCGTTTCCATTGTTGCTTTTTATGCGGTTTTTGGCCCAAGGAGAATTAAAAACCGAATCATCATGTGCTTTTTATGCGGTTTTTGGCCCAAGGACAATTAAAAACCGATTTTTCCCATCCGATGTGGTACGACCTTGCCGTGGTGGATGGGCTTTGCACTAACAGTGCCACAACTGTTAAATGACTTGAAAGTCATGTTTTCCATCATCAAACCCGAAGCAATCATGTTCATTGACCGGTACAGTTGATTTTTTGCTAATACTGTACTGTATAATAAAAAAAAAATCATGTTTAACTTGTTTTAGTGTCAATTGCATTCCTTGACCAACTTTAATGTAAAAACATCATGCCATAAACAACTCATGCCAAAGCCGTCGTATTTCAATTCAAAATGTCACTTCTAGCTGAATCCGCTTCCGTTATGCCGCTTACAGCGCCATCTAGTGATAAATTTTGGAACTATTTTTTTCTTATCCCATATCAAATGCCCCTTCTTCAAGAATGCTCAGTCCAAATTTGAAGTCATTCGGACTCATGGTTGTTTTTTTATAGCATTTTTACAAAGGGACTTTAATTATAATCACCTTGTACTTAAATATTAAGGCGCACTATTCAGCCAATTTTGAAAAAAGATAAGGGAAAGTTTCGAGCACCATAGATAAGGGAAAGTTTTCCTCCTTGATTGTAAATGTTCCGATAGCTCAGACGGCAGCGTGGTTGCTACTCACAAGTCAAAGTGTGAGGTGGCGGGTTCGAATTCCAGTTGTAACAATTTTTTTTTCTTTACCCAAATAATTATTCAATATATTAAATTTACAAATTTATTTGTGAAAATCAACTTTTTCACAAAATTTTCCTTTTCTCAAAATTATTATACTTATTTTTATTGTTACAAGTGTCTACGGAGTAATAAATTTGAAATTTTATTGCTTTTAAAATTTGATTCTATACAAAATATTTTGCAGAAAATACTTTATTACTCCGTAGGCACTTGTAACAATAAAAATAAGTATAATAATTTTATATAGTACATGTTATTAATTTGAGAGCAACCACGCTGCCGTCTGAGCTATTGGATCACTTACAATCAAGGAGGAAAACTTTCCCTTATGTATGGTGCTCGAAAGTTTAAACCGTCTTTTTTCAAAATTGGCTGAATAGTGCGCCTTAATTTTTAAATATATTAACATCCTAAAGGTACACTACAACTACACGAAGTCTCGTATTAAACTAAAATTCGGAGGTCGTAATGTCCCCTTGTAAGAAGAGATCGTCTTTAAACAGGCGAGTAGTTTTTTGAGAAAACACAAAAAAGAGATACAAATTTACGTGACATCTTTATTTTATTTTTTGAAGAATTGTCTTGTATTGCTTAAGTTTAATAAATTAGGCGATATAATTTAGTAATAATTTCAATATTTAATATTCAAGTGAAGTCTTTCTCGACAATAAATCCAAAGTTTTAAATGAACACCTACTCGTCAATAATCAAAAAGATCAAGAAGCTGACTATTTATAAAATCGTCAGTCTTTCAAGCCTTTATTTTCATATCGTAAATCTTTACATAATTTATAAATTAATTAATGTTAAAAATATTTTATCACTTTATTAAATATTTGTCTTATTTTAATAAATATATTTGTTTTATTTTAAAATTTAATTTATCACCTATGACTTACCTATCAATAGTTCATGTAAATAATAAAATAATCATACCTGTAACAATTAACTTAAATAACATCACAAGCCTTTGTTACGCCATCCAGACTATTGTTAAAGACAAATATATGTACATTGTATAATTTCAAAATCGCAAAAGCTTTGTTCCTATAAACTACATCGAAAAATCTCTATGATAATGCCGTCAGGCGAAACATGTCGAGAAAGACCTTCAATTCAATATAAATTTTGAAATAGTAGGAGAGAACGGAGTAATGACGATCATCTAGGAACAAATCACGATAAAATCAGTGAAAGTGTGGTGTATTTTGATTTAAAGGAAAGGCAAAAACAGAAATTATTCATCAATTTAAACGAAACTGTAAAATTGTTATGTTCGAATTAAAACATTGTTTTATAAAAGATGTAAAGAATAAATTAATACTCTAATAAACATTTTTATTGTATACTTCAATTGAACTCTAAACTACAGCGCCATCTGTTGCTAAAATTTGGACCTACTTTTTTTTCTTATGCCATAAGCTTTCCCCCTTCTTCAATAACATTGGACGTCATTCTACTAAGCAGTTCTTTTTTATAGCGTTTTGAAACTTAAACTTTAATTATAATCATCCTGTATATGCGCATTTTTTAGCACTTTTTAGTGCATATAAATCCGAACCTTAATAATAACAGATTTTGGCTACCTTATTAAATTTAAGCTAAAAAAATTATATTTTTTAAAGTAAATTAGATAATTAACCAGTATTCTTTGAAATCTTTTCTTCTTACAAGAGTCATTATTTGCTTACCTCTAATACAAGTCTTTTCATAGTATACCGCACCCGGAGTGTTTCGCAAATGCTTCCGGTCAATTGGTGAATCGTAGCTGAGGCAAGGACTCCCTAGCCGTTGCACAAAGGCCATGCACGACTTTTCCTTCTCGTTGCACTGTTGTATGCAGTCTTTAGTCGAACCTACAACCCCTTTTGATCTTAATTTTCCTCTGTTGAAAATAGTAAAAACATTTTAAACTCTAAATATTAATTTAGTGTAATTATACAGGTTGTTTCTGAATAGTCTATACAAACTTTCAGGACCAAAACAAGCAGAAAATGTCATATGGATATGGGGTCGAAAACGCTTCTTTCTAGATTTATAACGGTTTGAATGTGCCATGCAGTAGACGAACTTGCAAACTGTCAAACGCTTAGCAGTTAATCGGCGCTTACCAACAATTAGTCAATTCAGTCGATAATAGCCAACAATGATGCTTCAAGAACGTTCCGAGTCTTCTTTTGATGGGTCTTTGCATTATATCTTTTTCTACTACAGAACACTTTCGAACAGTTATAACTCTAGAAAGAAGTGTTTTCGACCCCATGTTCATATGACATTTTCTGCTTGTTTTGGTTCCTGGGACATATCCTGAAAGTTTGTACAGACCATTCAGAAGCACCCTGTATAAACATGGATGCTGATACAGGATGCCCTAAAAGTCTGGTAACATGGCAGATATCTCAAAGCTGCCAGGTAGGCGA
>JAHWFO010031644.1:901304-971416 GCA_023313115.1 Rhysida immarginata
TAAGGGGGGGGGGATTCATTGCCGCACTCACAAATTTGACTTTGACCCCCAAATTTAAGGTCATCCATTTGCTAACTCGAAACTATTAAAGATAGAGTAAAATTTCCAATTGCTACCCTATAGAGCAACACCACTTTAGTCTAAAAACAATTTTTAATCACAGCCTTCCCATTGAAAGATTTTGAGAAAATGGGCGAGAAAGAGTCACTCAAGGAAAGAAAATTCCAAACGGTATGCTTCTCTGCAATTCGAATGTGTTAGAAACCTCAGCCAACCTGGCCTGCCCAACGTGACCTTGAGTGACTCTTTCGCCCATTTTCTCAAAATCTTTCAAGGGGAAGGGTGTGATTAAAAATTGTTTTTAGACTAATGTGGTAGTGCTCTACAGGGTAGCAATTGGAAATTTTTCTCTTGTCTTTAATAGTTTTCGAGTTAGCAAATGATTACCTTAAATTTGGGGGTCAAAGTCAAATTTGAGTGCGGCAATGAATTCCCCACCCCCCTATTACCTATAAACCACACTTATTAGATCTCGCCTACCTGGCAGCTTTGAGATATCTGCCATGTTACCAGACTTTTTGGACACACAGTATAAAGTTTAAGGTTGTTTTTAACTTTCATCTCTCAAAACCAAAGTTTAAAAATAAAATATGAAACACTTTCATTCATTTCACAGCATTCTTTGGAACAGTCATAATGATGTTATTTATGTCCATCATATGACATAAATAAAAAGAAACATATACAGGGTGTTGACTTAACATACGGCAAAAATTCAAGGGGTGATTCTTTAGGTTATTTTAAAAATCTTTTGTCCATTGATGATTTTCGGAATGCCGCTTTGTTTCGAAGATACAAGGCCATAAAGGTTTTTTTCCACAAAAACAACAGTATCTTTTAACACGGTAACAACATTCTGAATACTAAAAACTGCTGTTTTTTGCACTTGCACCAGGTGCAGATAAGAAGTTGTTAGTTTACACTCTCCAGTGGAAAATGTAGATGATTTGAGAAATCTGATAGTTGATGGGTGTAATGCAATAAGAAACAACCCTAGTGTTTTTGAACGAGTTCGGCAGTCAATGAAGAGAAGATTGGATTCATGCTTCCTAACTGGTGGTAGTCAGTTTCAGCAGTTATTCTAGATTAAGAAGCTTTACTTGTAGTATTAGCTAATAAAGATTGCTTCAGTCGGAAAACCATTATCGCCATGTATCTTCGAAACAAAACGGCATTCCGAAATTCATCAAAGAGCAAAAGACTCTTAAAAATAACCTAAAGAATCGCCCCTTGAATTTTTGCCCTATGTTTAGTAAACAGTCTGTATATGATGGGCATCAATAACATCTTTATGACTGTTCCCGAAGAATGCCGCGTGATAAGAGTGATTTTTTTTTTGTTTTACAATGCATATTTTATTTTTAATTTTTGATTTGAGAGGTGAAAGTTTAAAACCATTTTATAATCTAAATTTTTTTTCTAACAGAAAATGCGCTTTGGCAAAAGTTTAATCATTTATAAATATTGATGGCTATGATTTTTGTCACCTTTAGTAAAATTCGTAAACATTAAAATTCCATAGCAATGAAATCTGTTTAAACCAAAATCAATTTCATATATGACCGCGTTCGATTAAATATTGAAAACTTGATCGATATTTAATTTTGCTTTCAGCAACATGCAATTTTCATTTGCATTTTCAATGTACCCTTTCAATTCCTTCATTTCTATGTAAATGTTGAACTATTCTAATCGAAACAAACGCGTTGGGATTGGAAGATGTGACCCTTTCTCTCTAATAAGTAAATAAATTTATAAAGTTCCGTTTCTTGGTACTTACCAAGGATATATAAAAAGAAATTGATTTAATAGGCGCCTCTTCATATAATTTTTAAGCATGAGCCTGCTAGTTCATGTTTTCAACAGATATTGTCCATTGAAATTCAACCCGATTCTTCAATAGTAGGTCAAATTTAATCGATCGATGCCTACAATAACTCTTTCATCAAAATTACAGGAAATTGACGATTTCCACTCAATTTTTCATCCGAGTGGAAATACTAATGGGTGCACTATTATTATCATTAAATATGACCAGTCACACTTGTTTTTTATTAAATAGTTTATCATAACCCACTGAAAAGGCTGAAAGAATCCAGGTATGAAACATTTTGGATAAAAATTTTACTGAAGGTAAACAAGAGAAAAAGAAAAATGGTAAACTAGGTACGTGTTTCGTGTGATAGGGGCCATTCCTGCAGTTCTTTCGATGCTGTAACCGACAGCGGTGCACTCGTCGGACATTTCGGAGACGCCATCGACTACAACGGTCGGGAACGGCGGATCTTTGACTTCCGTACTTGGTATGCTATTAGAGACATTCATATATTCGCATGATGTTTCTACATATACACCATTAGAAACTTCTTGCAATTCCATTCCCAAATCATTGGCCGTTGCCGAACAGAGAAAGCATTCGCCATCCTAGGTAAAGAAAAAGAAAGTCATGTAATAGATAGTTTTTAAAAATTAAAAAAAAAAGTATTAAATACTGGAGCAATATTTGAACATGTCCAGAAAGCTGATGTTATTTGAGGAAGTTCTTCAAATAATCGCAAAAGCGTTAGGAGCTGATTCTGCGTTTACCATTTAGTGGTTTCTGTTCGTAAAGGACAGTCTTCTCGGTAATCATTCAGAAATGAGTGAACATTTAAACTTAATAAGACTACAGTTTCTTGTTATAATCTTTATGCTCCTCAAAATTTAATTTTAAACACGTCACATGATTCACTTGGATTTATGAGTGAGAAGTATCATCAATAATTTGCTTAAAATCTTATTCCAAGAGAGTATGAATCTATCAAATGATCTTATTCCCTCAAAAATAACTATGCCATTCCTTAGAATGGTTTTATTTGCGTATTCATCAGCGTTTTGGGACTACATTTTCCTTTAAGAGAAATTGTTAAATTGTTATCGACGAGTGCCAGCAGCACTACAGTGACATTCAAAAAAAAAAAAGATACCGATTATAAATTATACCGTTTTAATAGGACATTCCAACATTGCTATGTTTTCATTCAGTTTGTTGATGTTTGTAAACGTGCTCTTGCGAGAGCATAGTAATATGTTCTTCTTATAGGCGATTTTAAAAGGGTACCGTAAAATCTTGAATACACGCCGGTCTCAAATAAAAGCCGGGTGGGGTGTAAAAAATAAATTAAACGCCGGGTCTTTTTCGGGTCATCGATATAAATTCCAGCGTTTTTCCTCACTTTCAGATTATTAAACGTCTTTTTATGTGTATGCCTTCTCATTGGCTGCTTCATTTAACCCATTCTAATTTCGACCAATCACATGCTGCCTTACCGTAGGGTCCCACGCTATATCGAAGCATTTGATGCTATAATTAAGGATAAGCTAGAGGTTTTGCGACAAGAAATTTGCACTAAATACGATAATTTACAAGGGAAAGTTGAATCACTAAAAACAAACGTAAAGGAAATCCACGATAAAATTGATAGTATGAATGCTGAAATCTCTGCAGCACGTAATGAGGCCAACAAGAATTTTAATAAGATGGAGCAGTTCCTCAAAGATCAATTCTCTGCTCTGTCAATGAAAGGTAATCAGCCTACAGATGAAACTTCTGACTATCTTCTGACCTTCATGGGTACATCAGGCTTCTTTTCTAGTTCAGTGTATTTCCTTTGGAATATGATTATGAAGGGTGAGATTATGGAAGCTATGCTTCAAGACTTGAAGTTCAAGTTCCACACGAATACCGATACACTACACTGTTCGATTGTCGATTGTCGTAGGGTTTTATTATACACTTCTCATAGGTAGGGTAATCATTTGGACACGAAGCTCGTCGTTATCAAGATTGTTAGTCTTCTTGTTATTAGTTTTTTGTTACTTCATTTATTGTATTTTATTTTAAGTACCGGTAAGTTTCTTCTTATTCTCAGTGGTTAACTAAATGTGTATGGGAACATGGAATCCGGGAAAAGAAAATCATACGATGTAGCATTCAAACTAAAAGCCATTCAGTATGCCAAGGGAAAAAACCGGGAAAAGTCGGGGAATTTTTTGTAACTGGGAAAAGTCAGGGAATTTTACAAAATCAGTAAAAAAAAATGCGAAATTGGAACGAAAAATTGGTCAAAGAAAATTACATGATCAACCGGGAAAAGTCGGGGAATTTTACGCATTCGTTTTGGGACACCCTATTAGACACCGTTATTGGGAATAGCCCTTAACGCCGGGTCTCGATTAATCGCCGGGGGGGTCCGGACTGTTGAAACAAATAGACGCCCGGGCGTGTATTCAAGATTTTACAGGTATCTAAAAAACTCATACATTCATGTTAACCGGCTATTACGTTCGGTCAAAGTTGTTCCTAAATTTCTAAATGTGATTGAGTTCATAAAGTGATATCTTTTGGGATTCATGAATTATTAAAAAGATACGCTCTAACTGTTAAGTGAGAGAGAACACTACATACGAATACAAATGGTCTAATTTTACTTATGATTGTCTCTCTACGTTTGTCCGAAAAAAAAATTTGGATTCTGAATGCAGTTTCTTAAAGATCACAAAAAAGTAGAAAAATAATGTCTGAAAGACCTACCCTCTGTCTCTTTGTCATCATCGATAAAATAGACCTCAAAATGTAAAGTTCATGTAAATGTCATGAAGTTCTTTTGATAATGCAACTCGCAATTCTCAACTAATTTAAGGCTGTTTTCATTATTAAATAGCTATTTAATGTTATAATAATGAAAGCATTTATATTTTCATTTTTAAATGAATTACAAAGATCAAAATTCACATTAGTTTCTTATATATTTCTATTTGCGGTAATCGAAATATTTTTAAAGACCCTCTTCACTTATCAGATATCTCCACTTTATGTTGAAATAAATCCTGCTGTCATATAAACTAATCGATGATTAACGGTATTCTAAATATTTAGCATTTATACGGAAAAACAAGAATTTGACTGCATGTAGTGAGATGGATTTAAACTTACGGAAAAAATAATGAAGTATCGCGTGCCATGTTGTATGCATGTTAAAGAGGGATAGGGATGGAATTGAGGCATTAGAGATTTGGATCTGGAGAAAGAAGTTAAAGATTCACTGATCCGATAGAATGATAAATGAAGAAGTGCTGAGAAGAGAGGAGGTTGTTGAATATTGAAAGAAAAAAATTTCGAGTGTTAAAGAGGGAAGTGCTTGCTGAAGGAAGTAGTAGAAGGCACGGTAGAAGGAAAAGGTAAAAATAGGGAGTAGATTAAAGATAACTGGCATTCTGAAGAAAGGAAGACTGTACGAAGAGATGAAAAGAAGAGCACAGGATAGAGAGAGGAGAAAGATGGAGAAGCATTTAGGATATGCTTAAGCAGAAAATTATTATTGTTGTTGATGATGAAGATGATGATGACGAAATACTCTATCTACTAAAAAGTAATTGGACACTTTCGATTTTAGACGTTTTGTCGAATATCTAGAAAAATACTTGTCGATATATCCTGAAACTTCAGGGATGTAAAGAGCATGTAACACTTCATATATTTCAGCGTAGGTTTTGTACCGAAGGCAATTAGGGGACCAGCAACAAATTGAACAAATAAAATAATGTTTGGGATCACCCTGTAAAAAATAATTTTCGAAATGCGTTGTAGCTGTAGCAAATAATTATGAGGCTTCGTTTACTTATCTGTGTTCATTTGTATGAGAATAGCACGTATATTCACAAAATGATAAGGGGTCTTCTCCAAATTTTTGGACGGACACCAGTATCATCTACTTCTCCTTACACTGATATGAAGGCATATTGAGTGTCCAATTACTTTTGGTAGAGAGTGTATTTACTAGCTACAAACAACTTGATAATCTTTACAAACAATTAATTTTCACTCAGCATAATTTTTGGGAGAATAAAAGATCAAGAAATATAAGTAAAAAGAAACGTACAGTATTATTGGCCCTTTCAATGAAGGAAAATGAGCGACATGTGAATTCTTCGTTAGTTAGACACATTTTTTCGCAATCTTCCTGGGAAGCAACAGAAGAGCTCCTCTCTGCAAAGAGTAAAAGTTTGCCTGGATAGCGTTGAAAAGTCCGACACACCTGAGACAAATCGCCTATAATAACAAGCAATTAAGTTTATTAGTTATTAAATTATTTTACTCATTTAATACAGGGTGAACACAAATGATTGAAGCGGTTTCATGATTTTATTGTAAGTGTATTATTTAACATACCATCACGAAACTTGAAGTACATACAGCAACTCACTCAATTTTTTAACATGTTACCGGTGCTCCATATGTGCCCCTTTAGTGAATCTACAGGCATAAAGTCTGTAATGGGGCTCATTCCATACTCGATGATGCATGCCCCTGTCAATTTGAGCAAAAAATCGGCGATATGAGCCCACAGTTCTGGAGCATAAACCCTGAGTCCTTCACATACCTCCATAAAGGGAAGTCGCAAGGGATTAAGTCAGGTGAGCGTTGAGGCCATACGTCAATCATGACGGATCCATCAATTTTGCAACTGTAGCCGTCTGGAAACATACGTCTGCCAGGCATTTCAAAAAAAAAACTTGAGTTGCTCTATGTACGTACTTGTAAAGTTTCGGGATGATATGTTAAATGATACACCTACAATAACATCATGAAACCGCTTCAATCATTTGCATTCACCCTGTACAGTGAACGGGTCCCAAACCCTACCTACCGAGATTAAACGTCAATTTCTCTGCTAGTGCGAAATATTGTATGACATGTTCGTGCATCATGGCATTTTGTTTAACGTGGTGTTGTATCATTTCGCAGGATCTTCACCATCGAAGAATACATTCGGGCACTCGAAAGTACGGAACGCGTGAGACGAGCATTCCAAGTTCATGATATTTAATGGAAAAATGGAAGGAAAAATACCGCGACCTGGATTCGAACCAGGGACCATGTGTATCACGCTCGTTGCCTTTACCAATTGGGCTATCCCGGACACGGGATAGTAAGGCTGTCTCCAAGAGTCCCAAATACTAGAAGTTATTCAAAGTGGAAGCCTAATGATAGGGTAGGCACCCGGATCGCAGATCGGGAATTTCTCCTTTCAAAATATCAGAAAGCGATGAACCACTCATAAGATATTAATAAATGAAAACTGGAGTTAATGCTCCAACCATAAAGTAATGATATTAATGAAAAACTCATAATACTCGTGATCTATAGTTCGAATCCAGGTCGCAGAATTTTTCCTTATGCTTGGAGCATTAACTCCAGTTTTCATTTATTAATTTTTTCATTCCAAGTAAAGTTTGGAACCGATGTTGGCCCAGACAGACGAACACTAACCAATGTTCTCTTGGCATTCCGATGTGGACGGCCTTCCTTCATAGTGGTGATCATCCAGAACCGGTACCACTCGTCCTGAATTTGTTCTCTAAGTTGATTATGTCTGTCCGGGCCAACTTTTACTTGGGAATGTTCGTCTCACGCGTTCCTGATTTTTGGCTGCCCTATGTATTCTTCGATATGATGGTCGATGGGTTAGGTGTCAATCCTGAGAAATGATAGGAAAAAACACGCTAAACAAAATGCCTTGATGCCAAGAGTATATCACAAATTTTCAAACAATTGCACTCACAAGGGAACCCTACATTGCCTAACCGCTTTAACAATGGAGTCCTTGTATGGCTATGTATGCTGAAATTTTTTCGTTTTCGCGGTTTATTTTGAAAGAAACACGATTTCGCACTCTCTTATTTTGCAAGCATGTATAGTAGCTTCAGATGAGTAACATATTTCAATTTGGTGGAAATCTGTGATATACATGTTCGAGGGATTCCCTTGTCGTACTGGCTAAGAAATTGACGTTTAATCTTGGTAGATAGGTTTCGGGTCACTCTGTAAATAGATAGCATAGAATATAATAAATAAATTTATTTATTTAAAATGGTATTTAATACTCAATAGAGTGTTACCATAGACCACAGCAATAAACATCAATAATGCATAGAATATGAATAATGGAATTATAATAATTTAAAATTTAATTGTTAAAAGTAATTTAATATACTGAGTAAAAAAAAGGGTATAAAAATTCCCATTGCCCGCTATAAATAAAAACATCAAATTTCGTGGGGAAGAAGCAAAAGAGAATATTTCAAATAAGAAATAGAAGACAATCTCAACTTGAAAAATAAAAAAAAATCGTTTGAATTGATTGGTTGAATGGAGGAGTATTTTGAACTCAATGGCCAACTTGAATTCCAATAATTTGGAGCAACATATCATTTTCAAGATGTGTAAAAGCTTAAATTAATCGAGTTTGGCACTTATTCTCCCATAAACCATGTTGAAAATACATATGGATTATAGTCTGGTTCAATAGGACATAGGTTTTGATGCTATTGTACAGTCATGGACAAAAAAAACGCTCCCTCACTCTGTGCTGTTATATTTTTAAATGAGCGTTTAAAATAGGATGGTATGATTTTATTGGTTAAAAATGTAGATAATTTTCTGACTGAACTAAACGATATCAGTAATAAACGCTCATTTAAAAAATATAGCAGCATAGAGCGAGGGAGCGATTTTTTTGTCCATGACTGTACATAAACTATGCAATCCAATAAGAGTAAAGAGAATCAAGAGAAGTGATTAATTAATACAGTTATTAATTTCAAGAATTTTCTATAAAGTCTGTTTAGACGAATATAGGTTTGTCTGTTGATCCTTCACTATAATATAAAGAAGACACCTCAGTAAAAAGAAGAATTGTACAAACATTCATTAAAGTGAAATTAAATTTCTAGTTTTGTATATGCAGGGTGTTTCAAATAAAGTGTAATGGCCAAATATCTAGAGAAATCACATCGGATCGAAAAAAAAACGAAAATTACGTGTTTAATATTTTTAAAAACGCTATCCAATGATATCAAACTTGACCCCCCCCCCCAACCCCTGTGCAACTTTGAAGTTTAAATGGAACCCTTATTTTCAATGATATTTTCAGATTATACACAGCGTTTGAGAAATGTTTTATTCGTGGTGTTTTTTTCAATTGATCCAATCGTTTAGGAAATAGAGGCACTGAAAGTGTAGAACTCTTAAAGTTTTGAATCAATTTTATCGATGAAGACAAAGAGATAGAGGGTGGGTCTTACAGACGTTCCTATTCTACTTTTTCATCATCTTTAAGAATCTGAAGTCAGAATTTCAAAAATCCAAAATTTTTTAATACACATGCACAGACTCTGCCTCCATAAGACTGCTGCCTCCAAGATTTTGCTTACGTACTAAAAAATTTTGGAGTTAGATCAATTGAAAAAACACCAAGAATTAAACATTTCTTAAATGTTGTGTACAATCTGAAAATACCATTAAAAATAGGAGTTCTTATTTAAGATTTCAAAGTTGCTCCCTCTCCCACCCTCAGTGGGTGGGTTGGGGGGTCGAGTTTGGTATTATTGGGTAAAAAAAAAAATTTCGATTGAAAAATTATTACCTTTGTTTGGAGATTATCTCCGGTTTATAATTATTATTATTTAATTATTGGGCAACTTTTTGAAAAACATTAAACATGTGTTTTTTGTTTTTTCGATCCGATTTGTATTTCTCCAGACATTTGACCGTTACACTTTATTTGAAACACCCTGCCTAATCATATATCAGAACAAGAAAGAATAACAATTTAATAAGGTTGGCATACTAACGTGGAGTGATGACTCCTGTAAGAAAAGAAGGCAGGTCGGAGCACTGATTCTCCAAGTAATCTGTGTCGGAGAGGCTGGTGTAAAATTGCGGCTGTGTAAATCTGTTCTCCGTGCTGAGGCGGCATTCTCCCTTCGTGTAGTCGTAGGTAGCAGAACGGCAAGCGAACTTAGTTTCTGCGAAACATCTAGTATTAGAGGAAAAGAGTTTAAATTTAGACGAGTTATATTTCAACGTTTTTTCATGGATCCCGATATCCGAAAAAAGACATGATTTTACAGCCAACCCTCCCATAACGCGACTCATTCGTAGAAACCGCGTTATAGAAAACCCGTATGGTCAATTCGTATCATGTTATGAATCTCAGTATTAGTAAAGAAAAATCAAATTAATTCGCAACGCTTTAATATGGAAACACTGTACCGTGTTATATGGAAACCGCGTTTTGAAAGACTTAGTACAATTAGATTAATTCGTATCGCGTGATATGAAAACCGCTTTATATAAGCATTTTTGCGACGTCATTGGATAAACAAAGCCATGCGAGCACGCGACAGCCCATAATACAGTCGAGCTGCTTATGATATCTGTTGTAATGCTGCATGGTTTCTGAATTTAATGGAGGATTCCTTGATATTTTAAACTGATAAACTGCGATGTACGTGCTTGGAAAAAAAAAGTAAATAAACAAATAAAATAAAAAGGGGGAATTCTCCATTATTTCGACAATAAAAGTGCAATAGGGAAATTCATGCTACAGGGGGAGACTGTTTGTTTACAATTAATCTAATTAAACTGTACACATTTATATAGAAACCATGTTATAAGAGCCGCGTTATGGGAGGACTGTTGTAATATTTGTTCAGCGTCATATACCGTGTGTCTCAAAAGTCGCGTGCCAAATGGATTAATTGGTTGCTTTGATTTTGTAGGTGAAATAGTGAAGTAGAGGAATAATGCTGACACCGGAACAACGTGTGGAGTTGATACTTCTTTGTGGAGATCACCACAGAACATCTCGAGAAGGAAAGACTCACCAATACCCTACGCAGCATTTCATCAGCTACACTTTTACGCGTGACAGAAGAAAATTTGGATCGTGTGAGACATTGTCTTCGAGTGCATGGTGCACATTTTGGACATGAACGATAAGCTTGCGAAACCGTGTGAACATAAAGCCAACATTCATAAACTTTTCATATGGCACGCGATTTTTGAGACACACGGTAGGAGCCGAATTGTGAGAATACCGCGTTATAAGTGGGTTGACTGTATAAGAATTTAAGAAAAGAGGAAAAGTCCAGAACCTATAAATAACAGTTAAAACGAGAATTTCATAACATCTCTGAATTTCGTCCATCATTCACGATAGCTTGCTAATTGAATAATTTATTTTATTATTGTTACCTAAAAACTGCTAAAACATTTAAAAATTATTCCGACAAAACACTGCGAAACCTGATAGGATTAGATGAAGGCTGTTACGGTTGTTGTGGTTGAGATTCCAACTCAAACTTTAAGACTGTAACTGTAGTACATTATAAATTATACAGTATACGTAGCGGCTTCAAAAAATTCCTGGAATTGTTCCCCTACTTTTTGAAACAGTAGCAGGGCATCAAACCGACAAAATTTTTTTCTTTAACCCTGACCGTAACCGAAAACCGTTAGACGTATTTACTTCGTTTGGAATTTTTCGCTTCGCATTTCGTAAATGTAGGAGGGGCATTTCCATGAAAGAGGGAAAATTATATAAAGAGTACGTCGTCAAAAATTATTTTATTCGCTTTCCTCTCCTCGTCCAATTTTTTTGAGCAATTTGAAACCTGAAGAGAAAGGAAACAATTCTAATCCATAAGAATGAACAAGATACGATGTACCATATATTATAAATTAAACGAATTCAGGGAGCCTTTTGAAGTCATCTCGTATGTATTCAATACTTACACCCTCAAGTTTGCCTTGAAATGTGGAAAAGGAAGGCCAAAGAATATTGTAACTTGTAAATTATATAAAGCGCATTTTTGAGCAATTTTGATTATATGATAATATTTTGTAAAATAGGTACAAGAAATGTATAAACGTACACTTATAACATGTAAGTAGGAATCGAAGTCTGGAAATTTTTACCAACTCTGATCCCTCTATAAAACATCGATTCCAGGATTCCAATTCCAGCCCTGAAAACAGACAATGTGTTAACTTTTAATTGAAATAACTTAATCCATTCTTTCTCGTGATATTTTCTTCAAGAAAAAATTGAAAATGAAATTTAAATCCTCTCAGCGCTATTTGAATGGCCAATTTATTATGACCACCTGTCAGTTTTAAGCAAATTACCTATGGCGTCACGCTGCTGTAGCGAGAGGATGAGACTGCTATAAGAAGGAAAGCTTAGTGTCTACGACAGAAGCAGAAGTGATTTATTTGTGAATATATGGGTAAACAACGCGATTTAACAGACTTTGAACGTAGGATGATTGTAGGAGCTCGGAGCCAAGGAGCGAGTATCGGCGAAACCGCCGCATTCGTGAAATGCTCAAGAGTAGCTTTTGTTAAAGTTTTTAAAGAGTGGACTACCAACTTAAAAACTGGGTTTCAACGTGCAACATGTGATCGGCATCGACTAGTGAATGCTCGAGAGGAACAACAGAGTTTCCAAAATTGTTAAAGACAATAGAAGGATAACAGTGCAGCAAATTACAGCACATCTTAATCAAGATCCTCTCAAATGATCTCTGAACGCACAACATATCTAAATATCGATGCTAACCAAGCTCATCTTGTCATGTTGGTTTATCCTAATGGAGATGGCTACTTTCAGCAAGATGGCCCCCCCCCCTACAATCTCTAGATCTCAATGTCATTGAATATTTGTGGGATGAAGTTGTAAAAGCCATCAGACAGCTGGATCCACATCCATGAAATATCACACAACTGGAAAGTGCTGATCATCAAGCATGGTCTCAGATTCCACAAACCACCTATCAAAATCTTGTGGAGTCCATGTCAAGAAGAATCGACACACAGTCTTAAAGACAAAAGGTGGCCCAACTAAGTACTGAGGAGGTTGTTTGCGAAATGTAATGGGTATCATCTATAAATCTGCTTTGAGGTGCTTTGCGCATATGGAACGAATGAATAATGATCTGCAGACTATGCTGGCCGTGTGGATGGAAATGTGGGAGAGGAAGGTCAAGGAAAGTGTGGCAAAATCAAGAATGAAGAAAAGAATGATAGTGGATGATGCTAGAATTGTATGTATAGAGAAAAGAATGTGTGATATCGTTTAATTGGGGTGATTTAACTCTTCAGTTTCCTTCTTTCTTAGTGCTGCCTATCCTCCAGGAGGATTAATGCGTGTTGTTATTGTAAACTAAACAAAATCGATAATCTCACCTTTCTTCACAGACAATCTTTGTAACGCCTACAATGATTTCTCGAATGAACCCCTGCAGTCCTTTATTCATGACTCGTTCGAAGGCCCACAATCTGTGACAACGGCGATCAGCTATATTTAAGAAGTGAAATATGTAAGCTTACTTATACTTAATCCTGGATATATACAATAACATAATACTTATAAAGATTATTAGCAATTTCGTTTATATTAATTAGGTAAAGAGACAATAGTGTTAACCAAAAATTAAGTATGTATATTTCATTATTTATCATTTAGTACATCTATATGAGGGTTGTGGAATAAAAATTTAGATATGTGCTAATTTTAGAGGTGGTTCTCGCAGGTTTAGATAAATGCGAGATTTTTTTTAATATTGTTTTATTCGGTATAATTTTCTCGTAACCTTATTCCTTCCCAAGTGTGATAGATTTTTTTTACTCACCTTTGAAGCACATGGTTTCGAAATAACTGCTGGCTGGCGCTGTGAGAAGTACACCCCTGGTGAAGGCAACGTCAAAGCCCGTGAATGTGAAACATCTGACTCTCATGTAATCGATGACAAAGCCGGTGCAGTTGAAGGAGTCTTTGCAGCGTTTCTCACATTCCTCGGTGATGCCTGGTGAAGATGCCGTATACAGAGCCATGGCGTTGCCCGCTCCCATCGTCACGCCCGTTGTCTTCTCGAACATTTGGAACCCTTGACTACCAGTGCTGTCACAGCGACCTACATAAACAAAAATAAAGCATAACATTAACAAGTACGATAGGGCTATTAGGCAGCAGTGAACTGCAAAAGAATGCTTGAGTTTTTAATCTGTTTTCTTTCATCTGAGGTTATACTCTTTAGATTCACTTCGGTGCTTAATGGTATTGGTACCATCTATACGAAGAGATTCTCTTTTCAAACGCAAAAAAATCCGAATCTAGTTATTTTAATATTTTGTTTATGAAAATAATCATAAGTAAAATGCTAAATCTTCCTGCTCAATGCTTGTTTCCATGGTGACCACAGCTCTGACGTCAACGCAACAATTGACGAACAATTGTTGAGCGTAAATGAATATAACAGTAGATCTTTTGAAGCCTTTCACTGTTTTAACAATAGGGAATTTGAACACGAGATCTGTGCAATGGTACGCGATTAGCTGTGAAAGTTTAAAACCAAATTTGGTAATCGCGGAGGTACTGACAGGCACTGCCGTAAACGAAACGCTATTTATTCACAGGATAGATTTGGCCTCAACGAGAACTGAACTACTGTTTGGCCGCAGGCACTGCAAATCCCCATAAAACTCGCTTTTTCGATGACGATAATTAAGATTCAAGCACAGACGCTGCAAAGGGTGGAAGTGTATTGCCTGAGCCTGTGTTCAGTCATGGACAAGTCTATGTGCTCTTTTCAAGAATCTGGCGGCCATAGGACCTGAAAATTACAATCAGGAAAGGGAAGGAACAGGGGCACTTAATTCAAAATTTGGGAAAAATTTACACAAAAAATGTGGTATAAAAAGAGGTTTAAAAATATACAGGGTGGGCCATAAGTCCCTTACCACCCCTTGTACAATTCGTGTTTGTGGAAATTGACGGACAACCACCATGTGGGGACATATTAGGCCTAGGGGGAAGTCGCATGGTGCAGGTGAACGGGACGGCGGCCGTAGGGTTTTAAATGGGAAGGGGATCATGGATTTTGGGCTAGAATTTCCCAAGTAAAACGATGTTGCAATCCGTTTGTTCATATCTTAATTCGTTCAACAGTTACTGGCAATCCAAATGGCGATTCTCACTATTATTTACCCTTTGTTGCAGGTGCTAAAGCATGCCACTAACCACAGAGTAGAGGACAGAGTTGATAAGGGCATGGTGAGGGAGGAGTGCAAGGGATGTAGCAGCGACCCTGATCGACAACTTGTGTTCCATGTTAGGGTAGGTTTCTTCAAGAATTTCATGGATACCGGGTCCGTAGCAGACGAATCCGGATGAGGAAGACCCACGACTGAAACAGATGAAAACGCAACCGTATGCACCATATGTAACAGTGAGAATCGCCATTCGGAATGCCTGTAACTGTTGAACGAATTAAGATATGAACAAACGGACTGCACCATTGTTTCCTTGGGAAACTCTAGCCCGAAATCATGTGCCCTAAGACTCCCTTTCCATTTAAAACTCTACGGTGCATCCAAGATGGCGGCTTTCAAGATGGCTGCCGTCCCGGTCACCTGCACCATATGACTTCCCCCTAGGCCTAATATGTCCCCACTTGTCCGTCAATTTCCACAAACACGAATTGTACAAGCGGTGGTAAGGGACTTATGGCCCACACTGTAGATAAAGTTTGGAATTGAACGATTCTAGAAAGACATGCGAAATTTCAAGATTTTTAACAGTTGTTGCGTTAGAGCTTAGGTTTCATTCTACTTGGTGATGAAAGAAATGAGGATATTTGAAAGCCCATGGGTTTAATGCCGATTACCGAGAAAACGCATGAGACTAGACCATGGGGGATCTGAATTACATTTTTAATTAGTAAGTATTGTAATTAGCACTTTCATACTGAGCGACTTTTTAACTAATGGCTTCCTGTCGATTATCAAATTTCTGTCACGGGCGAGAAAAAAAATATTTTAACATAATGTTTTAAGGCTAGACATCTATCTACAAAAAACGTGATGCGAAAACCGACACCAAAAAGTGTTACGGAAACAGTTTTCCATTGTTGATGCACGTTTAACCATTGTTGGCGCCGGCTTGAAGCACACGTCGGAACTGAAAAGACACGTGACCATTGTTGTCTGCGCAACAGTTTTTATTAGCACACTAGCAGAGGTACCCGGCGTACTGAGCACATCGGTTCGGGTCTGCGCGTGCTCTAAACCACCTGTGCTCGGGAGGATGCACGTGAATGACGATTATTGAAAGGGCAGAACGGTCGACATTTCGAGAGACTCGATACTCGTGCTTATATTTCATACTTCAGTTATTCTAAGCCCTTATTCAGTATTACCGATGTACATGATTCTGTAGACTCGTCCATTGATAAATAAATAAAAGGTTTATGTCTATATAAAATATTTATTTATTTTTTGCATCTAAAAACATTATCATGATTCAATGTTTCGGGTTGCAGATTCGAAACGAAGTCTTATTTTTAAAATTAAAATCGACTGCTGTGGCACACCCCACTACTAAATTCTAAAGTCTTTTGAAAGTTAATAAGTACTTAGAATGAACACTTAGAGGCAATATTTGATGGAATGGCTAATGTTTTTTTTTTATCCACTGGTGGAACACACTGATGGGATATTTGATAGATGGCTGATGATTATTATTTCCAGTACGATAGTTCTTGGAGCCAAACTTTATGATGAAGAATTTATATGTAACACTTAATGGATTGGCTAATGATATTCTTTTGATCCACTGGTGGTACATAGTGATAGAACACTGATGGATAGTTGATAATATTGTACCCCATTATGTTATTTCTTGGAGCTAAGCATCAACATGAAAATTCTTCCTCAGTGTTGAAGCAAGTTCATTTATAGGGCCTACTAAATTTTACCAAAAATGTATTATATTAGTCTTAGTATTTTGTAGTTTGATGCTAGGAAAACCTGTTGTGAAAGGTACCAAAACTTAAATAAGTTTACGGCGATGACCGTTTTACTGGATTTCCACGTCTAAAAAGTGGACAATCAGTATCTACACTAACAAATGAAAATAGCTGAATACAAGCTTATAAACGTGTCAGAAAAGAAAGAGTAGGCAGCGTTTTTTTTTTAACCATTTTTCGGCTTGCATCCTAGAAAAGCTTTAGATAAAATATCTTGCTTCTTGCAAGATTTAGTCAATCAAAATACAAAGAAAACAATGTCACATACTATTTCATGGGTGACATGCATTTTCAACATTCTGAATTTTTCATTTCTTTAGCTATGTTAAATATATTGGATAAGATATGGAGTTGCGTTTTAATCGGTGTAGCTTATTTTGCACGTACATTTCGCACTTCTCATTAATAATTTTATTCATTGAAAATTCTGTAAGAGGAAAACTGCATCATGCAACCCAATACAGCCGCTTGTCGTTACCTTAAGGTTGCATAATAAATTATGTATTTTATGTACCTGCAAATGCTGCCCATGGTGGCTGATGAGGAAAAGACGGCTTCACGGTAATTATGGCATCGGCGGGCTCCGGAAGCGTCTCTGGAAGTGGAGTGATTTGGCATTTCCGTTCCAAATGAATGGTTTCAGGTCTAACTTTGAATGCGCCTTTTCCTCCGATCGTTTCGTCCACTGAACTAAGGAGGCAATCTCTCGAAGTGAGACGATATCCTACGGAAAAACACGTAAAATCTGAGCGATTGGTACATGCTTTCTGGCATTCGTGCTCAGACGTCACATTAGGTTTGATAACGTCCATGTAGGTCGGGAAAAAGTCGGACTGTTTTGAAAACGTACAATCTTCTGGTGCTGAAAAGAAAAACCAAAATAAATTATTGGGGTTATTTTTTTATTTAGAAGATTGGTGAAAACAAACCCGTGTATCATAAAGATTAAATTTAAACTAAATTATTAATCTTTGCGAAATACATTTGACTTATTTATGCATAAAGTTTCATTGAATAGGATGATCTATAAAGTCATTTAAGTTTGATTAAATTTCACACGTATTAGTACCTGGAACGCATTGATTCTCCATGTAGTCGACTCCTCCATCGAGAGCAGGGACGAAGGAAGTCGGCTGCGTTCGCCTATCATTGCGGCTGAGGCGACATTCGTTGTCGGCGGCGACGAATTCTGCCGAGCGGCAAACGAATTCCTTCTCCTGGATACAGGCATTAGCGCATGCACTTCGAGTCATAATGTCTACTAAGATTCGATCGTCGAAAGCATCCAATTCGAAGCCAGGCACCCGTTCCATTAACCATGTCCTGGACTCGCATGATTTAGGTAGTTCTGGGTCCGGGAAAGAAATTGTATGATTTAGTTTAGTCGGCTTAAGAAATGAAGTAAAGATATAACAGAACTTCGTTACTCATTATTGGAACTTTTAACATGTATTATAAAAATATCTTCCTCAGTTCCCTTGACTTTCCCGCAGGCGATATTTTTGGTTTCCTCCTCATTAAAAAAAAAATACGAAAAAGTGATCAGCAAACGATTTGCTCTTTGTCGAACATCTTTCGTAATGTATAGAATACACACCAAAAAAGTTTTATAGCAGCCATGTACTTTGGTGTTAGGAGACATTCATAATTTCCCTCCGAAAAAAAAAACGAATGGAGATCATGAAATTTGCATAAAGCGAACCGTAGACCATTACTCAAGAAGAAAAAACCTAAACGTCGACAGTAGTGTTTTTTGCGATCCGCCTGGAATGGAGCGCAAGAGACTGGGAATCGTGTTATTTGATCACACGAATCCCCATTCGAGGTCCTCGACAGAAAATGTTGGGCAACGAGTTCTTAGATCGAAACACGGAGCTCTTAAAAATGCTGCTTGAAAATCAGGTCAAATATTCGAATAAAATTCAGATTTGGGGATATTTTGGATAGGATGGGACCAGACAGCTAGCTTGTTTTAGAGTGTGTTATTTATGCTAGGCTGTATTAAGATTTGATGCACAGGTCCCTCCTCCCAAGTTTGGAATGCTTCGATATCGTTAGCAACTCCTTGTTCCAACAGGATGTACCTACCATATAGCTTGGTCAACGAAGGCTTGGTTAGAAGCTTATGACATTTCCGTGATCCATGGCTTCCAAATTCAATCTTGGACATCAGTCTCGTTGAGGATCTCTTAAAGGTAAACTCCACACCCAAAACAACTTTGTTTAAAATGAAAGATAAAAGTCTTAATAACAACGTGGCATGTATAGAAATTTGCAATTCGTACTCACAATTGATAAAGTATATAAAAAACTTTCATTTTTTCCCTCCCCCTGCGATAGACACTGGCGCCATGGTTCGGCAACTGTTACGTCACAAGTTGCCGAGAAGTGCGAAAGATTTCGAATTCGTGACGTCACACATTGGACGCTATCGATTAGTTGTCAGTTGGGCATCGCAATGGACTATGAATATGAACAAGACCGGTAGTGACGACTGCGATTTTGATAACAGTGACAGCGATATACCAGGGCCGTTAGCAGAATTAAATGCTACTGCAACTTCTGCGATACACAGTCCTATGCATTAAACCGTTAAACGGGATCTTCTGCTTACCGTGTCGGCGTGTGCACATTAGGGCGGCGTGTGCCTTACACAGCAGATAGGCGCTTACGTCCTCATTCCTTCGGCGTTTAACGAGTACTGTTGCGGTCGTTGTTCTTGAAGAACGCCAGGCCCGTTTAGAGTTGGAAGAGCATCTAGTTCCACCTTATATGTGATCTAGTTTCAGCGAATTTCTTGTTTGAATTGATACTGAATTTAAAACGGCGGATGCATAGACAAAGCAAGACGCTTCAAAATGAGCACACGATGCTGTTTGGAGTCAAAAACTAATCTACTGTTTTTTTAATCGATTCTGATTGTGGAAATCTATGAAACGTAAAATTTCTATCCGACTGTCTATTTACACATCCAAACAGAGAACAAATTGAAGGCATTCCGACATAAAACAGGTTAGCAAAATCGTTCTAAGCGACTAGAATCTCGGGCTATGGTCAAAAACCCTCACCGGTTAGGGAATGATGACGTAATTTCTCACTGGGCGGTTAGACTAACCGGTTAGGCATAGCAGCAGTAACTGGCGTTTCTGACCGCGTTAAAATGACGTCACAGTTTTCTCACCGGGATTTCTAACCGACCAAACGCTAACTCGTCTCACCGGTGAGAGTTTTTGACCTGAGCCTCGGCGACGAAATTCCCCGAGGTGCTCGCGGCAGGAAATGACAGCTTGTTCCGCCGTGTTCTGTGGAGAAGGAATGGAAGATCCCACGCAAATTTTCAATTTTCCGAGGCATTTTTCTTAATAAAATTTTAGGAAAAATCGAAAAATTTTGAATGATATATACTCTATTAACATGGATTAATGTTATGATGCAAAAAAAAATAAAAATAAAGTCGATTTTTTCCGTGGAGTTTACCTTTAAGATCTTAAAAAAACAAATACGGTTAAAGAAACCCAGCACGAAAGAAGCTTTAGTGGAAGTTATCAAGGAAAAACGGGACAAGATCCTCGTACAGATCTGTCAAGACTTAAGCCAAAGTATGCGGGACGTACACTCTGGTAAAGGTAGCATTACAAAGTGGTAGGATCACATATGTATAGCTGCGCGAAACGGTAGTACTCTACAAAACCGATAAAGTATTCTACTCGTATTTTATTTATTTATTTTTACTGAAAAATCCAACTTATACCTGCGCGAAAGTCAAGGGAACTGGGAAAGGTAGATGTCCTAATATGTTGACAGTAAAATGGTAATCAATAAAAATTTTTACTATGCGTTGCGAAAGAAACTAGAAAATATGGAACACAAACTTCATGTATTACCTGACAAACAGAGCTTTTCGTAGTAGCTTTGCCCTGGCGCATCGGTGAAATCGCCACTAGTCGTTGCGCCGCTACGTTCCACCAATTGGCAGGCAAAGTTGGAATAATCAACTATCATTCCGGCACACTGTGTCCCGGCAGTGTCGCACTGCTTGAGACATGATGTCGTAATGTCACTATTCGACCCCACTGAAGACGCTGCTCTTGTGGAAACGCCTCGAGGAAGTCTACCCGTTACTCTTTCGAATACTGTGGTCGCTGTCGTACAATTCTCTAAGAAAGTTATAAGAAAACATATAGCATTATAAAAATGTAATTCTAAATGTAAGAAACTACTTTATGTTTAGTATAAAGTAACAGTATATGTAGAACAACGTGCATGGTAACAATGAAGAGGAAAGCTCTGCCAGTCTAATTATTCTCATACAAGAGTCGGTATGTCCACATCTATATTTTCAATGGCAACAGCAATTGCTGTCGTAATCTGGAGATTTTGCGGCAAAAGTGAAATATAAACAACGTCCTTCACGTAGAAAAGGTCAGGTGATTTAGGTGGCCAACTGCGAAATGGTCTTGGCAGTACATTTTAATTCACTGGTGAGGCAGAAGTTTATGCAGGTAACGCAATGGGGTGGTTCATCATCTTCTTAGAACAAGTAGTCTCTCGAGTCTTCATCTAATTGCAGGTTTAGGAACTGCTCCAGCATGTTGTTATCTCAGTTTCGGTTGGTTCCATGAAAAACCAATGACCGAAAACTTTCTTTTGTGACATGGCGCAAAATACGCTGATCTTCGGGGAATTACGGACATATTCATTGACACCGTACACGATTGGTAAGATGCCATAATAAGTAGCTACTTTGTACTAAACACGTAGTTTTATAATATCTTACCTGTTATACAATGCCGCTCGCCATAAATCGATCCTTCCTTAGACGTTGTATTACCAATACTGATGACATCATCTCCGCTAATATAGCAGAGTTTGGTTTCCTGAACATAGCTGTAAGAGCGGCAAAAGCTCTGCACGTTCTGATAATTTCCGAGTCCATGGAAAAGAAATGGTTGCAAATAAGGAATGACTTCATTTTTCAAAAAGTTAAATGTTAAAGATTTTAACGGGAAAGTTAACATTTGCATTTTGTAGCGATAAATAGTTTACTGTTAAATTGATTTTGTTTGTAAAATCATTAATTTCATTTACCTAGAATTAATACTGTACATACCTGAATGCAGACCTACCTGATCGCAAATTTTTTCGCACTCTAGAGCGGAGGAAGCCGTTGCAATGGCATCATTCGACGAGACAGTGGAATTCGTTTTGGATTCGTAATGACAGTTTGCTGAATCTATGATATATGAAAACTGTTTTAGTATCTAACATATTCATTATAATTATGATGATGAAAATTTTACATTAAGATCACGCTATGGAAAAGTACAATAACATTGAGCCAGTGAAAAGATACTTGCTTATTTTTTATCTTATGTTATTGCTTCAAACAAAAAATTTTCTGTCGGAAAGCGCGGTCGAAAAGCGCAGTACTGAGATTTACCTTGATGTCTATATTGAACGAACAATCATTACTTTACTTACTGTATTCAGCGCATTGGTTTTCCAAGTAATCTTTGGTAGGATCCGACTGCAGTGCTCCTGGACGACCCCGTCTGTCCAACCGGTTGAGGACACAGCTCCTTTGCCGTGAATCGTAATTGGCGGAACGGCAAATGAATTCACCTTCGTCCAAGCAAAGGGCTTCACAGGCCGCACTGCTCGGCACCTCCGGGTAGGTCTTTCCCTCGGAGACGTTCAGAAAGCTATCCGGCACGCGTACAAAAACCCAGGGAAGATCCTTGCAGTTTTTGGAATCTAAAGACAGAAAAAATTTTTTAAGAATCTTCGGAGTATTTTCCGAAAATTCATTCAATGAAATAAGTTATAGGCTGTTTACTCACCTGAATAATCACAAATCTTTTGAAAGAATGTGGTTCCTTTAGTAGCCACTAATGATGATTTGATGGTGGATACATCCGTCACAGTTAGAACAGCGAGACATTCTCTCGTAGCGTAATCTGCAATATTAATAATCATGCTAAAGATTATGTTATATAATAGACGCGAAAACATTTAACATTTTCATAATAAGATTGTTTATAAAAACTTCTTTGTCGGGCTTTCCTATCGGCAAATGTGTGTTTGAATGAATTGGTTTTGAAGACCCGTGGTATTCTAGCATTAAATAATTTGGGTGGGGGGTTAACTTGGCAGGCATTAATTTTGACTTGCAGAAATGCGATCTAAGTGGCGTATCTAAATATGATGGTGAAGACTGTTTATAAATGTGTATTTTATGATGATTACCTTGTCGTTTATTTCCTAAATCAGAATTTTTGATTAAAGAGCCATGAACACCTCCTTTTAAGAAATATGTCATTCTACTACCGGGTTGCATTTGGTCTAACCGCTATAAGACTAGTTTTCGGAAAAGTTGGACAGAAATATCTTTCCCATGTATCAAGGATAGTGTCCCGCAACGGCTGAAAATTGGTGGGTGTTCATTGTTGCATCACTTGGACACCAAATAAACCCTGTGGCATCTGCCATTTTTCCGCTCAAACAGATCTAAAGTAAAGACGATGGTCAATAATGATTATCCGATACGAAATAGCGTTCAGAATGTTTCTATATGCATCAGCGAGCCTAATGTCTTCCTTGAAAACATTCCCAGGCCATCCACTAGTCTATAACGTTAATATCACACATGGCGGTTCCATCATCTCATGTTCTGCACGCTATATCCGCGGTCTACTATCAGCGTGTGAAGGAGGAAGCGTGATTCATCAAACCATGACACGCTTTTTTTCTATCGTCGATAGTTCAATGCAGACGATTACGGTTCCAGTGCGACCGCAAGTGGTTGTTTTGCACTTAGGGTCGTCCGCTGTTACAGTCGATATCCGGAGAATATCTTGCGCACAGTGCTTTTCCGAAGTTATACACTGCAGTCTGCTATTGTACTAATCAGTTATTTCACGAATTGTTTCCCGCTGATTAGCGTACGTAATCCTCTCCACTGGGGCAATATTGGTGCATAAAATCTGCGAAAAAAGCTCAGCATGTTGGCAGTCGCAGAAACGTTGGATCCTCTCGTCTGGCACTGACTACCATCCTGCGTCTGAAGTCGTTCAAACACATACATTTACCGATCTTGCTTGACTAGCTAGCACATACCAAATGCTAGAAGTTGTCCGATATAATAATTTTATATATGATTGTATGTCATGTATCCCCTTATCAGAACTGATCGCTAAGGGGATACATGACATACACTTTGTGTATTATACAGAGTGTTTCAAAAAAGATAGTTAAAAAATAATGAGGCGTACACATGAAAATAACACTTAGTCAACATGGATACACAAATGAAACGATTCGAAATAATGCAAATTTTAGGTTAAGAATGTTAAGAGTGAAATCAGAAATGAGCCAGCAATGTTTGAAAGGGTTCGCAGTTCAATGCAGACAGTGTACAAGTTGCTTAAAGATGCGGTCAGCGTTCTAAACACTTTCTGTAACATCATTGTCCAATGTGACTGCACTTTTTTTTTTTTTTTTTGTAATGTCATAATGGCCGGCCAAGTGGCCGAGAGGGCTAGGGCGTAGGCTTTCTAGTTCTCGAGTCCGCCTGGTCGTGGGTTCGAATCCCGCCGTGGGCATGGATGTTTGTGTTTGTTCTGGGCTGTGTACAGATATAACTTGAGTAAAAGGCGCAAAATGACCTTTGTAGTCGACGTCAAAATTTCTAATCAACCAACCAACTAATGTCATAATGTTTTTCCTTCCTTTGTGTCTTCTATTGAATTATACTTAAGCCGATTCCACAGTCTTTTGGTGGGTTACTTAATTTTTAATGTCGAGCAGTGTAATATATGCATTTCTTCTGTTGTTATTTATTTGGCTTTAAGAGAGGCGACAATTTGTATCATCAAAACAATGAATAAAAAAATTTCCGTACCTGTTATTTGGTGTTAGCACAGCACCAAAACTTTTTCCACTTAAAACCAGTTTAGAAGTGACATATCGAATTTTCATGTATATCTCAAAATAAAGATATTGTAATATTAGCTCTGCGGAAAGTATCCCCATTGAGTTTTCTTTGTCACTGGGTTCATATCACTGGGTTCATAATAATGAGAAATTTTTCTATACCAGATGATTTACAAACTATTTTTATCATTAAATTTTTCCATCTGGTTTTGGCTGTCCATAATAAAATGTCACGCCAATATCGCCTTCATAAAATCTGCTACAGCCTTATTGTCCATAGTTTTCAGGGCACTGTCAACAGTCAAAACGGAGTCTATAAACAGAAGTTTTGACTGTTGTGGCATTGCTCCAAAAGGGCAACGAGTAGCAGAGGAAAAACTAAGATCAAAATTCAGAGCGATTATAACGTTCTCGATAGATTCTCGATAGATTCTCGATAGATTCGGATATGGAGATTGTTGAAAAGGAAGAGGATGTAAAGTGTATGAGGAGGACTGCACGGGCTCCGGCTCAAAGGATGGCGACTAAAGAAATAAATAAATTAAATAAATAATTTATTTTCATTTTTAACTAAAGAAGTTTTTCCTCACAAAATCTGATCATTTGATGCATTTCCATTTATAAACCAACGACTATTTTTTTTTGTATATAAGCCCAGGGTTTACTTTTGGCTCAACTTTTTTATATATTAAATTTCATTATATTGCTATTTAAGTCCTTATTATTCATTTATATGCATAATGTTTTGTTTAAGATTTTTATGTCATATATTGTTAATAACTCAGCCTCTCAAATAACAAGAAAACTGTTCACTGAAGCTAAAATTGTAATAGAAAGCACTGTTTACTTAAGATCCGTTTGTATTAAATAAAAAGTTAACTTTGATTTTTATATTCAACCTAATGATATGGAATGAAAATTGATCCTAAAATATTTATTTGAAAATATTAATTTATTAAAGGACGTATTTATTATTCTTTTTTTCTTTTAGAACTCACTGAGATTGAAGCCAAGGCAATCGGCTGCCTGTCGACACAGGAGGAGACAATCCCTTGTCACCGGTTGGTCTCTCACACCTGTGAGAAGGGGTCGGGAAGCAGAGGTACTAGCGAAATTCACCACTTTCTCAAACATGGAATCCCCCTGACATACTTGAGCATTACCTGTCATCGAGAAAAAAAAGTTAGATTTAAGTCGTAAGAGAGACATTTAAATATATCTGCGTATCAAGAAAATAAAATGAAGATGTCAATGAATGAATTCAACCAGACAGAATGTATATGACTGTTTGCTTACTTTCTACGAAGAGTACATGGATGCAGATTAATATTGAAGTAAGATATTTGAATTTCTCTTCCATATTCCTCTTAGAAAATTATTTTCCTGTGGAGTGAGGAGTAAATTAGTATTTAAACTAATCATTAAACTTAATAATTTAAGTAGTCTACAAGAAAATTATAGAAATCTTAAATCGATCGATTGGGTTTACATGGATGCAGTAGAACGCAGTTACCAAATTTCATTACATTAAATAATTTGCACTATAACGAGGGATGGCTAGAAATGTGGCCAAGTTTTGAATTGAAATACATTTCATTTGGCCCAATAAACTCAAGATTTAGTTTTCTGTTATTGCTATTTCTCCTTTTATGTTTTGAGATTACCCTGCTCGAGTGATAAGTGGCAGGATTAGGGAAGTAGGAGGCTAATAGAAAAATAAGGAAAGGGAAGGGGGAAATGAGTAAGGGTCATAAAAATCCAGGATTTATTTTATCCGATTCGCCTATTTAGTTCCGTTATGTCCATTAAAAAGCTAAGCATTATATGAAGTTATAAAGCACGCTTTAATATTTCAGTTCTTTAATTCAAGAATTTAACAATTATTTTTGAACTACTCGTATTTGTGTAATTTGAAGTAGCATTATTTCATAAAATTACTTTCATTCCTAAATATTTATATTCTAAAAAGATTTTAAATAGTAGTCAAATAAGGTCCTTTGTTATCATGTAAGATTTTTGAAGGGCCTTTCAATAGGGACATAAGATTTCGGTTTTAAAATATATAGACAATGAAGAGAATGTATAAAGTTAAGAGTTATAATATTAAGGGAAAAACACACGTTTTAATTAGTCGGTATTAATAAAAAAAAATTTAAATTTTTTTGCACGATTCTCCGTTTTGAAGATTACAGTGAAAGCCTTTGCTTTTAATGCTATGCCACTTGTATGGAAAGTAGATGCAAATTTTTATTCCTGTTGATTGAAAGTTGATTTAAATGCTAATGGTAAACCGGTGGAATTGACTTCCTTAAATGCATGGATACATTTGTACGAATGTGTTATTTGCTTGTTTGTTTTTTAAAACTTTAAAGTGTTCTTAGTAAACACGTAGATTTTTTTTTCTTAAATATTAAAGGAAAGAAAGAATTTTCTTTCTGGCAACATATGTGTTTATCCAGTTTGTTTTACATGAATGATAAGCTATTTTTGGCCACAAAATGCAACGCAACCTCGACTTACTAAAGTTGAAGCATTCGGTTCGTTGAAAAAGGAAACGAGTGAATCTTTCTTTCCCTGTAGTTCAAAAAAAAGATGGTATAAAGTGTCTGTGTTTTTTTAAGAAGCAGTGAATCGTTTCCAAAATGATCGAGACACTTAGTTATTCTGTTAATCTGTAAAAGAATTAGTAAGAAAGTTGAATTAGTAATAATAGCTCAACTTGTTGCATGTGATCTTTATGGATACAGTACGAGACTGCTTAGTCCGAAGATTACTTGACACAACATCACACTACTCTCTCTCGTCTGCTTCTAATTATGTTACAATTAAAATCGTATATAATTTTAACATTTAAAATTGCCAAACATCTGAATAATCTACCGTCATGATTAAATATTATTCATTTTTTTATTGATTGAAAACCTTGTTTAACAGTAATATGATTTCTGTAATGGATGTGTAATTTATTACCGACTTCAAAAAAGGAGGTTCTCTGTTTGACCCGTATGTATGTTGTATGTATGTATGTATGTATGTATGTATGTATGTTCGCGATTTTCTCAAAAACTACTCAAACTCTGTTTGGATGAGGTTTTCGTTATTCGACTGAATATTTTTCTGGGAAGGTTTTTGACCCATGAAGTTGATTCATTTTTGTTAAGAAAGTTCTTGTTGTAGAACTATTATCCAATGAACAACCCACTATTTACTGTTGAATAAAGCAAATCAATTTTCTTTGATTCTTTTGATGAATAAAGTAATTTATAAAACCATGGCCTTCTGAAACGGTTAAAGAATTTTAACTTTGAAAATTTGAATTTTCCTGCGAAACATGCTCAAACAGACGTAATAATAGTTTTAAGCGCAAAAACAGAGTACATGACAAGTGACAATTGCTTAATTATTGCTGTGATACTGGCACATTCGAGTGAAATCAAAACTGCATTTTAAATGAATTAATATTTAAAGTTGAAACGCTAATTCTAAATAAATAGGAAATATTTTGTACATTCAACGATATCTTGGAATCTTCTCAAATCGATCGTTCACTAAGCGCTTATTTATTATGCAACCTCCAAAGACTGGAAGCAGTTCACGAAATTATCTTCAAAATGGAGATAAAAATAGGCAGTTCTATTGTTTTCCATAAATTTAATGATTGATAATGTACATGATTGACAATGCATATTATCTTAACGTGAATGCAACTGTGCGAAATACTAGTCTAAGCATTGTCAAATATCATCATAGGGCGTAATATTAGCACTTTCTTGATGATGAATTTTTTTTCTCTACTTAGAAGTTCTTTACTTGGGCATTTCAAAGATCTAATATTCCATGCATTATATTTCAACATATAAACGAAAAAAATTCACCAGTTGCTCTCACCTAACTTAAAATTTAGTGCGAATTTTATATATTCATTTTTCAAGTTTTAACAGTATATTTGCTTTTTTATAAAACATTCACTAAGGGTTAAAAATTTGAATGAGGGGATATAACGTAACGTATATTTACCGTAAAGAGGAAAACAAGGAGCCTTCTCTCTCCAGTTCCTTTTTGATATCTTTACGAGACAGAGGATGCGGAGGGAAAAACAATTTCCAGAAAGGTTTCATTGAAGAATGTTCTTGCAGACGATAAGATTTTGAGACGGTCGTTTTCAGGTGAAGTGTCGCCTCGTGTGGAAGGAACACGGCGCAGGAGAGCACTCCATTATGATGCCATTAAAGAGTCACAAAGCTTTTCGGCGGGAGGAGAAGCGGCATTCGTTGAGTTTGTTCGAAATGCATTAATCCTGATGTTCAATATTGAAACAGGGAGGTTTCAGAGAGAGAGAGATGGAGAGAGAGAGAGAAAGTTAAGCGGATCTTGTTCGATGAAGCTTGACATCCCTCTACCGTCCCCAACGGAAGCCAAGCTTTCAGCTGATGTATATGCACAAAGGTTCCCTTTTCATGCCCTATTGCTTCGTGGTAATTTCCTTTTTCATTTTGTGGCCAAATAATTCCACTTCCTAGTAGGTGATGTCAGTGTTTCGTATTAAACGGTCATATTAAATAAAGAATTGAAAAGTGTTAAGTTTAAAGTCGAGCTCCCGATGCTGCTAAATTGATCGCTCGAAAACGAAAGCTGACGTTGTTTCCTTAAATGTCAAATGTGATGCAAACTGCCAATCCATAATTTTGAGTTTTCGATTTGAATTTCGAGGGGAACAAAATGGTGAACATGACAGTGCGGAAATCTTCATAAATTAAAATGATGTAATAAATTTTCCAAAATCATCAGGAGAACCTGATATGATGATAGACTTGTTTTATTTCGCTCGATTACCTGAGGTTCCTTCAACTACTTTAATAATAAATTAAAATGCATTATTTCTATATCTAAAGCTAGTTATTCATGTCAATAGACTAAGGTTCAGTATACAGGTGTTTATATGGTACAAATTATTGATATTTTATGCAAATATGCAGTTGCACATATTTTATAAATGCTTTAGCAAATAAATGCAAGTTGTTTTAACCCCCCCCCCTCTCCCAATGAAATTTTTAATAGGTTTGCATTTAACGGAATTAGATCATAAATATTTAAAATATTTTGATAATGCTCTTTAGGAGTATAGCACACGATTTTCCACCTTTATTGCAGGATATGCCCTTTTATTATAAAAATAATCTGAACAAATCTTTTAGGAGAATGAAAACGCAAAAGTGATAAGCAACACGAAACTAACCGGCGAAATTAACGTGCGCAAGGTTTTGCCGAAACAAAATAACTCTTTGATATAATATCTCCCGCTCTTTCTATATTACCGACATTTTCTTTCTTTCAATTGTTTTGTTCGACGAGACTCTTCCTGTGCCGGGTTGATATCCGGTTCATTGAACATCAATCGGGGTCACCAAGAGCAACGGATCGCTGTGCACCTTATTTGCTATGGAAATGGCTGATAAGTTTGTTTAAAGAATTCAATTTTATGAGATTATTTTCCTCTTCATTTACATAAACCGTAATAGATCCACTTGTAATAAGGCAACTCGCACATTCACATTTCTTGTGTGCGATATGTTGAGTCGATTAGGTATTGAATGCAATTACGCCATTTGATGTCGCTTAATGTAAATGCAGATTTGCTCTATTGTTTGCATCATATTAGATTACGTATTGGTTACTCCTACTCTTAAACCATTGATTCACCAATGTTACTCTAGAAACCAAGATGTCTTTTTTTTTATTTTTTATTTTATTTTTTAATAAATAAATATCGACAATGAACTAAAAAAAATATAATTACTTGGACTATTAAATGCACTTTAAAGATATTTTTATTAAAATTTTAAACACTAAAATAAGGAAACGTAAAGATAGAATAACATTTCTGAATATTTTGTCCTTTTTTTTACTTTTACTCTACATGGGTTATTGAAAAACATTAGAAAAATTGCAACCAATTTAATTTGCACCCATACATTTTCCTTCAATATAACAGTAGTAAGTGTTAAATGAGTTTCTAATGCCCATTTGTGACTTATATTTAACATAAAGTGAAGGAAATGGTGCATGATGATAAGTAGGGAGGATGATCCAAGAAACCAGCCTGGGGAGAGATATAAAGATACAAACTGTTGCAATATTTCCTCATTCAGAAAACACTGCTCACATATTCCGTCTTTCATGGACATGACCCTGACGGGAAAGAGTTGTCGAGTTAATTCTATAGCACTTAAAAGTTACAGAGTTTAACTTATTTGAATGACCAAAGTAATTCATATCCAGTTTTCTTTGCATGAGTTTTTAAAATGACGGATATCCAGTGGTGTGGCTAGAAAGCATTAGGATAGCTGCCGAATGGAATTTCTTGTCATAGAAGGTCGTTGTGGAATTTTTCTGGAACAAACACTGAACGTCGATCCGGATTTGATGGTCAGGCAAGATCTTCGTTTCGAGGCACAATACAGATCGCAAGCGGACAGAGAGCACGTTTGTTCCCGAAGATTATACGTGACTGACCGGCACATAAAATCCTTTTCTTCGTTGCAAGCTGTTTGGCAAAGTGACAAGCTGCTGACTGATGGGATTCTCTTATCGATAAAACGAAAGGCTCTGTTTACATAGTTAGTAAATTTGCAGCTAGATTCATCTGTAAGGAAGAAAAATAAAATGATTTAAAACAATAAATATGACCATTATATAGGTTTTTGTTATAGTAGTGGTTGGTTTAAGACTATTAAATATAACTTTTGTTTCCTTAACAAGATTTCCCAGGTTTTACGCATCTTATGCATCTACGTTAACTATTAAAAATTTTTAGTTGAACTATCTTCAAATCTTATAAAACTGAAGTACATGTTTAAATCTTCTTTAAAAAGTCATGAGTTTTCCAAAAATAATTTAAATGTACGAAACGAAAAATAGGGTATAACAAGTAACCAGGTTATTTTTTTTATAAATAATCTTAAGAAAGATTTTCATTTAGAATTAAAGTGTTTTAAATTTGAAATTACCTTTTATACATTGGTTCTCCAAATACTGGACATTCGTTCGTAAGTGTCTGAAGGCATTAGGTTTTGTCCGTCTTGTCTCAGAACTCAGTCGGCAAATTTTATCTTTGACAAAATATTGCATGGAGCTGAAAAAATGAATAGAAAACCATCTTATTCGTCGTCATATTATGTAATTGAACGTTTCTGAGAATATTGAGTGTATACTATACTATAAAGTTATAACCCAATAAAGTGTATACTATAAAGTTATTGTAAGCATTATTTTGATCATCTCGTAGGTACTTTAGGAATTTCTGATGGTTTTGAAAATTTATAGATCTATATTTTCTGTTTCCTCTGAGCAGTTCTAACATGCACCTGACTAGCTGTTAATTTACAATTACGAAGCAAACATTTTATAATTGATGAATTTGCTCTTTAACCTCTTGGTAATTGTGAAATTAAAAGTATGGATATTTTAATGGTTTTTCATATATCAAAAGATGGGCCAATAAATAGACGTTACAGTTTCCTTACAGTTAGAGACCTACGTATCAAAAAAAGTTAATCAGAGAAATGGATAAAAGTAATGTTTTATATGTTTTTATTAGATAAGAATACTATTTTAATTCTTATGTAAGTACAAGATGTTTATAACTCAAGTTCACATTTCAAAACGCGCTATAGAGTCATATTAATCAGATTGACTTGAAAATTTGCATGGTATCTATTGAGGGTATAACATTTTTAAACACTTTTATTAAGTTTACTTTTCTGTAGGTTTGTCCGGGTCAAATCCTGTAATCAATATTAAACCAACTTCCCGGCAAGCTAGGGGACTGAAACTTGACACGCATACACAAGACCGATGGCAATGCATATTAAAGGAAAAATTTTTCAAATCGGTCCACTGGTTCATGTTGTAGGGCACAAATTCTTTTCAGTTGTCTCTCCACAAGTCGGAGAGTGACTATTGTTATACGAATTGCTTAATTATTAGACCAAACAATTAGTTTTACAACTTGTGTCGCCGGCTTGAAAAAAAAAAAAAAGATAATAAAAGTGTGGTTTGAAAAAGAAATCCGTTTTTCCCTCTTAATCTTTTATTATTTTTTTTTTGTGAAAGAAAAAAATAAGAGTCCTACTTGCCAAAAGGTGGCATAATTGGCGCTTTGTTACATTTAAGAATGATTACAAAGATCAAATTTTAACAATTTCGATCAACACATTTGCCGTTTACATTGAAACATTTTTCTGAAATAGTTTGCTTTCTTTTCATAAATTGCATTGGGTCTTTTTTTTAATTCTTTAAAGTTCTGAATTTTCTCAAAGCAGTTAAGGCACAACTGTTGTTCTGATAAAACAATTTTGCAAGAAATACACGAATTTTTGGTAATGTTGCCATTACACATTAAATCTCTGCCTACAGTGAAATAACCCATTCAATAGATGTCTTTTTAAGGCTTCTTGTTATCAGATCAAATTTTAGACATTTGATTTTTTTGTGTCATTTTTGAACGTAAGAAACCGTAAATTATGCATCTACTGGAGAGTATGAAACTTTTTTTTGTTTCCATAGCCTCAACAGACACCATGCAAATTTTTAGGTTATTCTGATCATTTTTGAAATGTGCACTTTAATTATAAACACCCTGTATCTTTCCTGGTCAGAAATTTATCTTACTTGCACATTCTTTCTCGAAGACATCTTTCAGCACAGATTCCAGCTGATGTAATGTTTTCCAAGCGACGAAAGTCAAAACCGACCAGGGCGAAATGAGGTTTTCTTTCGATTGTCCAAAGAGATTCGCACTTTATTCCTGCTCCACAGATGAAAAGCATAGAGATATTTTAGCAAAATATCAATAATAATAATAATAATAATAATAATAATAATAATAATAATAACAAAATTGGGTTATAAGTAATTTAATTAGGAAAAACAGCATGTTCCCATAAGACAGAAAGAAAAGCGCGGACAAACCTTTGATACAAATTTTCGAAAAGAATGCCACGGTTGAACAATAAGCGAAATTTCTCATATCACAATTGACGGCTGTGTTATAAGAGGAACATGTAGGCCCTGTCCGATCTGTCTTTGAATAATTAACAGCTACACCCAGGCAGACATCACCCATGTTGAGACATTGGCGTAGACAGTCGAGAGTAGGGGAGTCAGATTTTGATATGTCGATTGTTCCGCTGCAAGCAAAGAAAAAGATTTCATTGTTTATAAAACATTTAAATTTTATTTTATCACTCCTATCTACTTGTCATTATTTAATAATTTACCTTGGTTTGGATCTGGGGACGATTCCATTCGCCCTTTCATAAGCGTAGTCTTCGGGTTGTTCGCAGAACATGTTGGACGGAAGGATTGTGGGTGGTGGAGTCGGTATGCGTTCACAGACGTACTCTTCATATACCGACCCGGGGAGCGTCAAGATTCCGGCCCCGAGGCTTCGACGCGTATCAGCACTCAAGTAACATGATTTTCTGCCTTCGCCCTAAAAGCACGAAATAAAATTCTCGTTAAAAGATTTGATATTTAGAAATTTCTTTGTATTGATATGGAACCTTGATATTTTTAATTTAGAAGACTGGCTACTCGCTTAGAGGTATATAACGAGAACAAGTAATAATTTTGACTGAACATCTGCAAACCTTAGATGCATTTATTTTGCATGACATTTTATGATGTTATATGCTGCCTTTAATTATAAAATTGAATCTAAGATACACAGTTCATTTGTTATGAACTGCCTATTTTATCTACTCTCTCTGGCCGGGTTTTTTTTTCCCATCTGATATTTTCACACAAAATGAACTTTCGAAACTCTTATTACTTTTAAGTTAAAGTTCCTATATAGAAGCTTCCTCTTTTGTTGTTCTTGTTGTTTTTCAATTCTTTCCCCTTGGTTTCACGATCATTGCACGCATTGTCTGAGCCGTCGGGGGTATAGTGAGTGAGTCCTCTGGCAATAGAAAATCGGTTTGTTCAGAGGTAGAGATGAAGTTTGAATTTATGTAAGCCCGGAACACTAAATATGCCTACAGAAAAGCGGACTTTCACCGGGAAAACTAAATTAAATATTTCAAAGTTAACTTTCATATTGAACCATTTACAAATTACAAACAGTGAAAGTGAAGTTAATTTTCTGTTTCCTCTGAGCAAACTGTTCTAACATTTACCTAACTAGCTGTTAATTTACAATATTACGAAGCAAACATTTTATCTTTGCTGAATTTGCTCTTTAACCTCTTCTGCGTTAAAAATTGCATATTATTTAAATAAACGAACCGTCCATCCCGCAATCATGTGTACTCCTGGTCAGAGCTTTCAATTAATTATTGTTATACGTGATTGATAATCTCAGTTAACGAGGAAAATTGGTTTTAAAAATCGGCATGAAATAAACGCAGCAAATAAACATTAAGATTATGATGTCGGCAATATTTTAAAGTCGTTTATTATTATTATTTTTTTACCTGATTAATGAAAGAAATAGATCGACAAGTGAAGAAGGTCTCTTCACGACAAGCGTCACGACAAGCTTCCCTCGTTGTCGCATTCACAACTCTGTCAACATAATTTAGAGCCACTCCATCAATGCTGTTTGTAAAATTGCATTCCCCTAGATCTAACAAAAAAAAATTAAAATATTTTTTTTTTAAATTATAAAAGCCTGATACTCCTCCCAGCTCCAAACCCTCCGCTAGGGGGGGGGGGAATCGGCTGCTACTATCAATTACCGTAATTGATGTTTACTCTGGCCTGTCATTTGCTGAGCTGAGCAAAAGGGAAGAAGCGAGAGGGAATAATTTCAAATTTTGACGTTTATAGTAAAGATATTTAAAAAGTCATTGAACTTCCTCATTTTTATTCTTTTATACGACTTTGCACACTGGCTTTAATGACCTTCGAGAGGTTAAATTGATCAATTCTTTATTTATTTAGATATTAGTGTACCCTATAAAATAACCATCCTGGTTTGTAAAGGTTTTATCTTCATCATAACCACTACTGGATGTAAGTCTCTTCCAAACGTTTCCAATTTGCTCTGTTCTGGGCATTGTTTTTCCAGTGAAGGCCCCACCAGTTTTCTGACGTCATCTGACGTTGTGGTCTTTACTGTTTCGTGGAAACAGTAATAGTCCTTCTGTTAATCTGTTCAGCCGATTGCCATTTCAGATTGCGTAAGCGCTGTATGACGTCGAACACTTTTGTTTGTCCTCCGATCCAAGTGGTCCGTTTTTTGTCCCTCCTTTACTATCATACTTCGTTGGGTGGTTTGTAGTCGTTGAGTGGCCTTGCTAAGTGAGGCCTGGTTTTATTTTATTTTGTATGAGTGATAGTTAAAAAAAAACATGTTCCTATTGAATAAAAAGTCTGAATTTTGCTAATCCATCATCTAACCGTTCAGTCGCATCCGACCCTCGATCACTCTATAGATCAGTGTTCTCCGTCTCTTCCTTTCTCGTGCAGCTTCCTTTAGTTCCGCCTTAATTTAGATTTTATTGTGTCGAGCCGGCGAGTCCGTGGATGGTCCCCTTTTTTTCCGCTGACCATTCCAGCATAATTTTTTGAGTGAATTAGTTCTCGTGACATGATCAAATGACGACAGTCTTTGTTTGGCAATCTTGGCTTCCAGACAGATCTTTAGTGTGATTCGAACTAGATTCTAGAACGTTTTTGTAGGGATTCGTAGCACTCGCCTCCAGCCCCGCAATTCAAATGTATCTTATGTTTTTCCTGTCTGCCTTCCTGAATGTATGTTTCACAACTATATGCAGCTATTGGGAATATACTCGTATTTACTGATCTACATTTGATTTGCTGACTGATGCCAATTACTTCATTACAATTCTTGACGACTTCTGAACACGCCGAGCAAAGAAAATAGAATGCAGCCAATTGGAATTTGTCAGGAAATTGAATCCCGTTTTAAGATTCTGCTAGTGAAAATGATTATCCTTGTTTTTTCCCTCCTTATAAACCAATAATTTAGTTTTTATGTAATGGAAAAAGGAGTAAAATTTCTTACCGTTGTCGTCTTGCGCTATCGTAAGCTTCCAGACGAGCAATATCAAAACCACTTCAATTAATCCTTTCATATTCATTGTCTTCGTCTTTAATTTATTTTGAAATAATAAAAAAATAAAATGATTATAGATTATGTTGAGATATGATGAATTGTATTTGCATTGAACTACAGGAATAAAAATCAAAACAAGTCATTCGTTTGTTTTAAAATTTGGTATTGTAAAGCCTCTGTCTAAATTGTTCCGAAATACTATGAATACAAAACATTTGTTGAAGTTCCATTAATACTGAAATTAATGGCAATAAATGTTTATAAAAATTATTTTGAGATTTATTCATTTAATAAAAACATTTTTTATAAAAGCTCATTTAAAAAACGGGTTTCCGTTGTAAACAAGTACATTTATACATAATTTAAACAGTTTTTAAGCACGGATGTGAGCATTACGTAATTATGATTTTCCAATTTTTTCATCTTTAAGTAAATTAGATGTGTCACGAATTTATTTCTAAAATATTTACTATGTGTATATTTAACTAACCTTTTGATTTAAATTCTTAATAAAAATATATTTGTCTCTAATTTTTAGGAAGAGCTTTCCGTTATAATTTTCAAAGCAAACAATTAATCCAGAAATGTTACATTTTTAAAAGGGAATTGTATAGGCAAGAAAACATTTGAGTGTTAAGTGTTAGTTCATGAGTATCGTCATACACAATAATCAATTCCATTTAAATAATAAAAAAATAAAAGATAAATATATCCTTACCTAATAACAACTGTGCAATGAAAACTGATGGCTACGATTTAATCTTAAAAACATCATAATATACAAGATAATTCTTCATAGTCTTCTCCATAAAATCTAGAGACCACATCGAGTAGTGGTGGGTAAAGTGGAGGCAGTGTTAGTAAATAACTAATGGCTGTTATGACCAACGCCAGCGGGAAACGTTCGCTTCCTCGTAAAATCATCAGGAAAGTAAGGATAATGGGATATCAAAAAGATATTAGAATATAACAAGCAGTTGGCCACTATCTCCAGCGTGGAAATGAGTTCAGTGGGCATCACAGACAGCTGGGATTTGTGCCACTTCCTTTTGAATATGAAATTTTCACTCAATAAGGCTATTTCGTTTTTTGAATGTTGACGTTTGTTAGACGTTTCTTCGCTTCCGGCTCGAAGTGGAGTATAGAATTGAAAAGAAATAGCACGAACGAATCTAAAAAAAGGAGTCTGCTCATCTACTTCATCATTTCCTTGTCAGGTTTCTGAATCGTTTGAATTTATATTTATACATTGTGATGTCTGAACTGAATAATGGCATTATTTCGTATCATTTTGAGCTTTGCGATAAAATGCGATTAAAAACTAAATGAATCGAGAGGAGAATTTAAAAATGTTCAACATGATTATAATAGGTTGAGTGTTTCATATATGTATTATAAAGCTTATTCACAAGTTACGAAATTTTTAAAACTGGATATTTTGATTCCTTATTATTTCCTGACATTATTACGTATGCTTCCTGGTTGAATAATACATAATTAACACATTGAATTCTGTGCTTATATACTACAGGCATGGCTAAGCTCTTGTTACTTTATTAAACAAAACTCTGTAACGTTTTGGAACCTTCTATCATATGAAGTGCGAAAAGAACAGTTCATTAGTGAACTGTTTGTATAGTTATAAACATATTCGGAAATTAATCAGAAATTATGTTATAAAACATCAAGATAAATTTAAACTTGTATAAGTGATTGTCTGTAATTGGTACGCTCTAATTTGTATGTATACATATTTTGGATACTCATTAGAGATAAGATTGACATAGTGTAGGGTAATAGATGTACATCGCTTTTAACATGTATGCCGCCCGCTAGACGACATTAGTTATTTCTAGCAAAAATCAAATAATTCCAATTGCTTATGTCGTTTTTAAATTGCACTATCTCAAAAATAATTTAATTGATTAAAGTTAGAAGTTAGGATGCAAACTCTTACACAAAAGTTTTAACCTTAACTTCAAGAAATCACTGAGATTCCCCCAAAACATCGAAATATAAAATCGCGTCTTGATACCTATTACTTTACATAACACAAATAATAAATTCACTGACAAGGGAACCCCAGATAGCCTTTTTTTGCGCGCAAGCACACCGTGGAACACAAGTGAAGCGCCCCGGAAGTGCGCAGAGTTCAAAAAACATGACGGAAAGAAGGGAAGCAAACATGTTAGCGGCGATCGCCAAAGAATTGCAGTTAGAGCACTGTTATTAAGCATAAAACCTTAATTTTGCTGTACAGTTATTCGTCTCGAAATAATTTATAAGATGAGGTAGGCATCCATGAATACTATTTTTATTTAAAATTATAAAGCACCGCGATACATAACCCCTCACCAATGCAACGTATTACTCGACGTTGCACATGAAGCCGGCCCCGTGTTTGATTACCGAATTATTTAATAAAATGAAATAATAAATTAAGGAAATGTTATTAATTACTCTAGACATTTTTTACTGGAAGGCAATTAGCTAATTGTAATAATTTATTTTAAAAACTAAGTTTGTTTAGAAATTTGAGAAGCCATTCAATTGCCATCTGCTGCTGTCTATTTCATCTGAATTGGATAGATTCGTGCTTATTGCTGTGAGTAGTGGAAGAAAGAAGTTCAGTTAAGCGCATTAATACACCGTTTTAACAATGGCTCAATTTTTTTCGTTTTCGTGGCTTATTTTGAAAGAAACAAAAATCCGCACTCTCTTATTTTGCAAGCATCTATTGTAGCTTCAATTGAGTAACATATTTCAATTTGGTGGAAATCTATGACATACATGTTTGAGGGATTCCCTCGTGATTGACTAATTTAAACACTGACTAACTCGATAAATGTTTTATAGAATGATGATCTGTTAAATGTTCAGACCGTTATAATAACGTTAACTCACTAGTGGATTTCTGGCCTGCACATTGTCTTATTGATATATACAATATCCAGAGGAGTAAAGTGTAACCGTAAATAAATGAACCTGGTCAGCAACAATGTTGAGATGTATGCTATACGGTTGAGGGACCTAAATATGCCTTGGAAACTTTCTTCATACCACCAACATGGATCTTTAATCTCGGCAAATCGTGATTCTCCCATCTGCATGTTACAACAGAAATATTGATTCATCTGACCATGTAACAACGAAGGTCAATGAAAACATTCCAATCTTCAGAGGTCCAATGATAACATTCCTTGGCCAAAGAAGGCTTGCTTTCTTTCTTTCAGAGTGTAGTGGTATTCGAGATGGTCGTTGATTAATCATTGAAGTTGCTTTTTAAATTTATAGTTTCCATTTCAAGTTTTATATGATTAAGCTTCTGAAATATAAGAAGAATTATGTATATTTACCTGTCATTAAATTTAGATTTCCTAGTTATTAAAAAAACAACGACAATAAGGCGAATACAAATGCATCCCTTTATTTACAGAACTTTTAAAAGCGAACTAAATGAACATTAAGCCTTAATTATAGATTTGGTAATTATCCCATCCAGGAATTTAAGAAACATCAGCCTACATATTGCAACAAATTTTTAACAAAATTTTAACAAAGGTAGTATGCATTAAACTGAAGAATGCAGACATTTCCATAAGCTAAAATCGGAAATTATATTTTGATGTATACAAAAGCTATTTAACTTATCCTACAAGGTTTAAATTTTTTCGTAGGGTCGAATGTCTCAGGTCTCAACTTCATTTCAGTCCACTTTAAGGAGTAATACTGGCCTAGCCAATGATACCAAATGACACCCTCTTTGTCCCTGGTGTTGTTGTATTCCCCGTTGATGTTGGCGTGGAGGCAGTTCTTATACCACCAGCCTCCTCGGAAACGCTGGGCGCAACCGTTCTGGTCGTTATGATCATAGGTGACAAATGTGCTTCGAAGATGGTATACCAAACTGTCACCTGCAATATGATAAAATAATAAAATGCTTTATATATTTGTTACTTAAAATATTCGAGAGCAAAGCTCTCTTTTTAACATATCACCAAAAAGTTAAAAAAATCACGATATAGGTTGGGTGATTGTTATTATGGTGTCGTTTTTGGTGTATCTGTAGGTGTTATCAGCGATTCACCATGTTGGACGAACGCCTTGAGTAGAAGTTGTAAATTAACGCCGGTAATGCTTGAAAAGATAGATTTATTTTATACGATTAGGTCTGCAAAGTGACCTAAATGGTTTAATCTACATAAATTCGATTCTATAATGGACCGTTTCTAATTCCTCTCTTCATCCCAGGAGAGAACGGGATCCAAAATAACATTTTACGCAAATGGCAATGTCTTAAACACTCTTTTTAATCAGATTTTGTATTTCAATATCAAACTCTTTTTATACTGTGTGTTTCAAAAGTCGCGAGCCAAATGGATTAAATTGGGTGTTTTTTGATTGCTTTGATTTTGTAGGTGAAATAGTGAAGTAGAGGAATAATGCTGACACCGGAACAACGTGGAGATCTCGAGAGGAACAAAGCTGATACTTCTTTGTGGAGATCTCGAGAAGCTGCAGACGAATTTCATCGCCAGCACCTTGATATTCCCAAGCCCACCAGCTACACTTTTACGCGTGACAGAAGAAAATTTGGATCGTGTGAGACATTGTCTTCGAGTGCATGGTGCACATTTTGAACATGAAGGATAAGCTTGCGAAACCGTGTGAACATAAAGCCAACATTCATAAACTTTTCATATGGCACGCGACTTTTGAGACCCACGGTATTAAGAACTGTTTAGAAAGGGGGTTTCGTATACTTACCTGCATTTCCACTGTAATTTTGAAAATTGATAACGTAGTCTTCTGTATGATCGCCAATTTGAAATTTTTGGTAATTGGCAAATCTAAAGTTCCCTGTAAAATCTCTGAGCTCTATTCGTAAAGTGACATTATCTTGTCTGGTTAATTTGTGAATGTTTTCATTCCCTAAAATCAGAATAAAAACAATTCAATTGTTCAAATGGAATGGTGCAATTAACAATTTTTGAATTAATTTTTTTTTTATACCGAGCCAAAATTCTCCTGATAGATTCCCAAAACCATGAAGGTAATCCTGCCAATTACGAGTGAAGTTAAGTTGAGGCGACTTCTGTTCCCTTCTTTGGATTACCTAATTAGATTACCATTCAGCTTTATTTCCTTATAGTTTAGGAAAGAATTTTCAAAGTATTTCATTCTTAGGTTTATCAAGCTTACTGTCCATCCACCTTCTTCAGATTCCATGTCACAGTAAACTTTCATCTTCATCTCCGAACAAGAATCCGGTTTCACGTAAATGGAGTACACTCCAGATGTTGTTTTGCCTAGAACAACTAGCTCTTCAAGAAACCTCATATTTGTGCATGTTTTCATTGAATCTTTAACTTACCAGCATTGAATAGATCGGCGCAATTTGTTGGTTTACCATCACATTCCCCATCTTCGTAATCGTATTTTCTTTCATCACACTCTTTTTCGAGTCTATAATTACTGCGGCAAAATTCTTGAATAGTTTTCTCTTCTAAAAATGAGTTTTGTATAAAATGAATAGATTATATAAAACTTTTCGGTGTTTGTTTTTAAAATTATTATTATTAATACAGTTTGATAATTTTAAACGATGAAGTTTGCAGATTAATTCAACGTAATTCTTGCGTGTCAAATAGTTTCGAGTTTCCAACAGCAGATGGGAGCACATCCCAAAGGCTTGTGTTTAAGTATTATTTGGTTTGAATTGAGCAAAGAATGAAGAATTTATTTTATAAGTGCATAGTTCCAGCTTAAAATATCTAGCCGAGAGCTTGTGTGCAAGAATATGATAATTGGATAGAAAATACATTTATACTACTCTATGCACAATCCTCATGCGCAAAATAAACATACCGAGTGGGCCATAAGTTTCCATACATAGGAAAAATAAAAGGTATTTTTAGGGTACTTGAAACAAAAAAAAAGCTGTTAAAAAGTTAAGTTTCCAATTATATATATGTGTGTGTGTATGTGTGTGGAAACTTATGGCCCATCCTGTAGTTGCTGAAACATATATTCTTTAACTTTTCGAAAAGAATAATTTCAGCTATACTTAATAATCAATTGTATAATTGTTCTCTGTAATTTCAATGAAAATATTAACTGAAATTATGATTAATTTGTTTTCCTTTCTACCAGGTCATCATCACGTTATTGAATTTTCCATACTACGCGAGGGTTTATGAAAATTGGCGTAATTCTATGTACCTACAATCTACTCCACATAACGTAAGTGCTCTTAATTTTTTTTATGCTAAATAGAAATGCAATGATGGGCGTTCAGTACTTTTAAATCGATTTTAATTTTGTAGGACTGCCATTTTCTTTCTCAAAAGTATGTAAACTAACGAATCAAACTATCTGCAGTCAAGGAATCTGTTCCTTTAACGAGAAGGAACGAATTTTCGGACTAATTTTATTTACTCTTTATAATAGAGTTTTTCAAACTCTTTTGCGGATTAATTAAATGTATTCTAGGAATTCCGATCTATTTCTAATCTCTTTATTAATTTTTTCTATTTCGCACAAGACTTGTTTAAAAAAAAGCTTTATGACTGAAAACATTGCCACGGAAAAGTATTCTGAATTAAGAGTTTAAAAAGGAGCGCAATGTTCTTGATTATGAACATTTCTTTATGAAAGCACTTATTGATTCATAACTCAAATATTGATATCTACATAATTCTGCAGTGAAAGTTATAAAAAAATTTAAATTCATAAACGCATATACAGTGTATAGAGGAAATTCCCGAAATAGTCGAATAACTTTTGAACAAAAGAGGCTAGAGTCATAAAAGTCAAGTCTATCTATACAAAAGTGCAAATGCCTGTTTGAATAAAAGTATTCCCAACGCGCCTAATGTAAGCGCTGAAAAGTTACCAAAACTAACTTTTTGAACCATGATAGATAGAGAAAAAAAAATCTGAATAATAAAGTTGTAGAGCGTCACCAATTTAGTAGAAATCTACTCTTCGCATAAAGAAAACAAACACATGTAAAACGGGGGGGGGGGTACGTTGCAATATTCACGTGTACTACAGCAACTGCACGAAATCGCTCCTATTTAATACTTGCCACAATGGAAGATTGAATAAAATTAAACAAAAATTACTAAATGCCACTCCGATCATTCACTCGGCCCAATACACAGCAATCATTTTATTTTGCTTTTATTTTCTTTATGACCGTTGACCGTTAAAATTAATTATTGAAAACTTCAAACGAGGTCAAATTGAGTTTCAGCGTTACATTATTAATTTAATATAGATCGGAATTGAAATTTACAAAGTATTGCACTTTTATAAAGGATGAGATTTAAGTTTTATACGTCAATACAGATGAGTATTATTTATTAAAACTTAGCCAATAGCATGCTCTCCTTACCTTGGACGACTTCTCCCAGTGTCTTTAATGCATGATGAAGTGGTATTCTTTCAAAGGGGTTCGTAATAACATCAAAATCTTGATCTGTGGCCCTCGCTATTAAAAATACATCCGCGAAGATAACCAAACTGGTAAGCATCGTATGCCGCATTTCCTGGTTAAATGCTTTATTAAAAAATAAAAAAAAAGTTTTTTTTCAATTTATCTTTAAAATTTGAGAAACAAAATTCTAAAGTAGCCAAGCATTTTTCCAACTCTAGACTATTAAAGAACTGAATTAAATTGTTTCGAACTCACTATTTTCTGGCCGGGGCAACAGAATTTCTTCATTTACAGAAGCGACCGGTTCATTCTTTCTCTATTTCGCATCATTTAAAGGCAGGCTTAAATACTAACAATAAAGGTTTCTTACATAATCTAAGACATTTGTACAAATAAATAATGGAGACCAGCGTGGGCGTTATCTTTAATATGTTCATGACGACAGCGTGAAAAAAGTTCCTCTAATAACAATGATTCGTAAAGCGAGAATAAAGCTCAATTACTCGCAGCAAAAACCTTCAAAGGATTGCCACGGTTATTACGTGAAATGGATTAATATTAAAGCGAAGTTTAGAGAGGGGAAAATAGCGCATTTTTTCCAATTACATCAAAAATTTACGCAGTTTTAGATGGACAATCATTGAATAATTGGCCACGTTTTTTCAAAGAAGCGAAGTTTTCCCCCACCAGAAAATTTTCATTTTACTCGTAACGCAATTAATGCTTTCCAAATGCGATTGAAAGCTATATGTCTTTAATAAAAAGCTGTTTGCATGAATTCAGGGAATAAAATTCTGCTGGGAATTAATTAAAATATTTTCTTTTGAAATTCTTCATCTTTTCCTATGTAATCATTTAATACATTACATAAGTATATGCAACTTTCTAACGTCCTTTAATTTTCTACCCATTCTAATCTTTATGTAGAGTGTTCTCGAAATTAAATTTCCCCAACTCTCCTGGGCTATGGAGGGCGTTCTACTGGCGAGAATGACACGTCACTTGAAGAACAGACAATGCAGCTCATCATTAATTAAATAAACAAAAATTAGTACAAAAGGTAGTCGATAAGTGGCGTTGTAGAAATATCATGTGTATTAACTGAAACTAGCGACGACATATGCAAAGTGACTTCTGGTTATGGGGCTTCGTAAGGGTAGGATTTACCACGAAAAACTTGCAACCCTGCCACAGCTGCTCTCTTTCAACGATTTCCTCAAAGAACCCTGACATTGAACATTTGTAGAACGATTTATAAGGGTATAGCGCCACCTATTGGCGAGAACGATTTGTCATTTGCCCTCCACAGCTCTCTAAGTTGAGGAATTTTAATTTCGATAATCCTGTATACAGAGTGTTTCAAAATTACACCACCAAACTTGGCAAAACGTTAGAGGGGATCAATGTGAACATCTTTTATTAATAACGTTTTATTCTAAAATGACTGTGCAGTCAGCTACAGTACAAAGATTCCACTGTTTCATCCTGCTTATTCGGATTCCCATTAACAAAAAGACAGTATTGCTTAATATTTTGAATAACATTAATTTACCCACCATAGAATAATGGTTCATTCCTTTAAATCCATACAATTAGACACATGCTTAGTACAGAAAGCAATTGTAAAGTTTAGTTGTCAATTGGAACCGTTGCAAGCACAGCATGCAGACGTACTCAAATGAAGAATTGGCTGAGATGCATTTTGTGTATGGAGCAGCCAATGGGAATGGGAGAGCTGCAGTTAGGCTGTACCAGGAAAGATACCCCACCAGACGTGTGCCTGCATCGGCGACTTCAAGAAACAGGATCTTTCTCCAGGAACATAGGCAACGTAGGATGACCACGTAACAGGAACGTAGCGCTACAGGACGAGATTCTGGAACAATTTGCTGATAACCCAACAACAAGTGTACGTACAGTAGCGCACAACCTAGGTGTGAACCGCACTTATGTTTGGAGAGTTTTGCACGAGAATTTGCTGTATCCATTCCACCGGCAAAAGGTCCAATCATTGAAGATAACTGACTACCCTCTTCGTGAAGCATTTGCAACGTGGTATTTAGCACAAAATCACATGGACCCTACATTCACATCACTTGTATTATTCACAGATGAAGCCATGTTTACACGAGAGGGAATGATTAATTCACACAATGCACACCTGTGGGCCCTACGCACGTTTTTCTCCGTGCATATCAACAGCGTTACAGTATTAACGTTTGGTGTGGAATTGTGCATGAACAATTGATTGGCCCATAACTGGGCATACGTACAACATGTTTCTTAAGCATGTGTTATCAGAACTCTTGGAAGACATACCATTGAGAGTTCGCCGAGACATGTGGTACCAGCATGATGAGGCACCACCCCATTTCTCCCGGGAAGTACGTGATTACCTTGATGCAAGATTTCCAAACAAATGGATCGGTCATGGAGGTCCTATTAACTGGCCACCCAGGTCACCTGACCTCACATGTCTGGACTACTTTTTCTGGGGACATATGAAAAGTGTGGTGTATGAAATAATCCTGTTGTGTGGGGATTATTTGTGTGGTGGCTGCTGCAGCGATGGTAAACGAGATACCTCGAGTGTTTCAGCGCATCAACCGTTCCATGTTACGACGTTGTGAGATTTGCATTGAAACAGGTGGTCGACATTTCGAGCACATTATGTAGTAATAAGACATTACTGACTTGTCTAATTAATGTTCTTTGTAATGATGTGAATAAACGTGTTAAAGGTTAACAGTGCCTCCGTTCATGTTAATTAATTGAATCCACGTACTGCAGTTGACTGCAGAATCATTTTAGAATAAAACGTTATTAAAAAAAGATGTTCAAATTGATCCCCTCTAACGTTTTGCCAAGTTTGGCGGTGTAATTTTGAAACACCCTGTATACATACTTAAAACCACAAAAATGATTTTTTGAATGTAATTTGCCAATTCCACATTGTATTGATTTCTATAAAGTTACCTTGAGGCTCTTCTGTCCTCAGTATTTGTATCTCAATTATTAATTAGCGACAGCTGCACTTATTTCGATTGTCTGGTTTATTATTTGCTGAAGAACATAATAAACAGGTACAGAAAAATGAAAAATTATTTATGTACCTCCTCGTGCCGAAATTGCGCCAGCCACTCTTCTGGGCTTTCCTTCTACAGGATTCCGAAAAACGGCTTTCGGTATTTGGGCCCATTCTTGCTGCAAGGCCGATCTATGTCAGCAGTGGAATCAGACACAGCTCCCTGGCCCTCACTCGACGCTCCAACGAATCCCAAAAATGTTCGACTGGATTAAGGTTAGGGTTCTGTGCGGTTAAGCCGATTGACATCCATGTCTAGCTACTAATTTGTAAATTAATTGTCTGATTAATTAATTAAACCCAAGCAATGCAAAGAGGGACCAGATAATTGCTCTACACGAAAGTGGTCACTCAGGAACATCAATAGCTAAAGCCTGTTGAGACGTCCATCAACCGCAACGGACAATTACCTCAAATTAAAATATGAGGTGAAAAAATTTACTGGACGACGAGTGACAAGAGATAAAATGTCTACTGGAGCTGTGTCACGTTGTGAAGATATCCCTGTTGAAAGAACAACAGTCTCCAATGTTATTCATAAAGCAAAAAGATTATTCATAATGCTATTTGACACAGGTGAAGAAATTCAAGTATCTCGGGATTGCATTCACGAGTGATGGACGGAAGGAGAAAGAATTGGATGCTCGGATCGGTGCAGCAAGCTGTGTCAGACGTGATCTGTGGCGATCCGTGGTAACGAAACGCGTGCTGGGTAACAAAGCCAAGCTCTCCGTCTTCAAATCTGTCTTTGTCCTCATTCTCACCTATGGTCATGAGACTTGGGTAATGACCGAAAGAGTACGATCGTGGGTACAAGCGGCCGAAATGAGATTTCTGAGAGGTGTGGCAGGTGTTACCCTACTAGATAGAGTGCACAGTAGCACAATAAGGGAGTCTTTAGGTGTTGAGCCGCTACTTCTCAGCATTGAGAGATCTCAGTTGCGCTGGTATGGCTACGTGATACGGATGCCGCAAACTGGTCTTCTTAGGCAGTCGTTATTTTCCAAGCCGGTGGATAAGAGACCAAGGGGTCGGCCTAGAACCAGGTGGCTAGACTACATGGATAATCTGGGTTCGAGTCGCTTGGATATTACCAGGGAGGACATGCGCCTGATGGCGGAAAATCGCGATCGCTGGAGATCCTCCATAGGGCTGCTGCCCCCGCGACCCTAACGGATAAGCGGGTTTGAAAAGTAAGTAAGTAATACTTTGGGTACGAGAAATGATGTCTCGGAGCATACAAAGGCAAAAATTGATTTGGAGCGATGAGATAAAATTTATCTGGACGGTCCAAATGGATATAATTTCTATTATCATGATCTACTCCAAACGCCACAAGAAAGGAGGCTGTGTAATGGTTGGCACGGGCGTGGCCTACGTGATAGATAAAGGCCTGCTCATTCGTCTTATCTACAATGGTAGCAATTGAAATAAGTCAGGTTGGGCTTTCCTGCATTAGTATGTGCTTCCTACTGGCGACACCTAGAGGGAATTTAGAGTATTAACATTTCACATATTACGTCAGGGCTTTAGTACATACGACATTTATAGGAGTTGGGATCTATTCTCATAGATTTACTCAACTTTAATAACAATAATAATAATCTGGCATTTACAGAAGCCATTATTGGCTTATATTGGAAAGTCGAGTTTACAAAATAAAATACTTAAAAAATAAATATAAAAAATTTAAAAATTCGTAAAAAGAAGTTTTTTACAAGATAAAATTAGAAGGTATTCCGATTATTATGAACATTAAATTGTATGTACTTGTATTTTTATCCTGTAATAAAGGGTTTTAATAATAATTATTTATATTGTATTTTTTTAAAAGCCCTTATCTATGTTTTTATTGTTTTCTGCATTGTTTATTTTTATTAATAATGTCTAACAAAGGACAAGCGCATGAAAAAAAATGCCAAGTTGGCAACGTTGCTTGAGGACTTGCGCCATGGCCTCCTAGAACTACTGTGCTTGTGCTTTCTAGAAGGCCGTGCTTGTGCTTCCTACTGGAGACCTCTACCGACAGAAAGACATAAGAGTTCGCTTTTTGCCGGTAGAGGTCTCCAGTAGGAAGCACTTCCAGCAGCTGCCCCTGATTTCACTATTTCATAGCGAATGAGCAGGCCTTTATCTATCACGTAGGCCACGGCACGGGCATACAAGTTGGCATTTATTTCAGGAAGAATAAATACTATTCATTATACTAGATGTTAGAAGTTCTTCATTATTGTCAGTCGCACCTTAATCGTCTCTTTATAACTCGTAAATTAGAGAACCTCTATTTTGAGATTACAATGTGCATCATTTTGAATATCGTAAATACGCAAATTACATAATTAGAGAAAATTTTGTAGCTGTTTCTCTTTGTGAGTGGCAACAATGAATTAACTCAGCAGTGAGCTGGCTCAACAATTATTTGCTAATTATTTACTTTGAATTGGCGATAATACTAAAAACAATATTGTTAAAGTCAAATAAACAATACTTGTTTGCTAAATTAAATAAAGGGATCATAATTTCTCCAAAAATTGTCATATTTATTTTTCATTTAGCTTCAATAGTTGAGTACACAAACTTATTGGAGTAATAGTTTCGAAGGTGGTGGATGTTGGAGAAATTTGAGTAAACAGGGAATTTATTTTTCTAAACGAGAATGAACTAGTACTTGTAGTAAAATATAAAATATTATAAATTATATTTTTTTTCGTTGATTTTGTTTTTAACAATGCATAGACTCGCCTTGTTTGTCAGGCGAACGTCACGCGATGAACGTTGCCTTGTTCAGTTATTCGATGCACATTCTTTCAAATTGCATCGCTTGTAAGAAAAGCTCTGATTACTCTTTAGAAACAGTTGTTGCTCGAGTAGAAATGGAAACCGCCATTCGTATTGATATAGAAGCTCTCCCGGAAGTTTTGTGGCTTAAAAACAAGTTTGAATTAGAATATACCATCGAGACAGTGACTACGGGAGAAAAGGTTAAGAAAGCTGCGCCTACTGCAACTGCAACGTCTTCTTCAACGTATTCGGATACAAACGCCGAGACACTAGCTATGGCGAGAGGTGGAGAGACCGCTTCAGCTTCGGCTCCAGGCGTAAACGAGATGGCAACGGGTGATCAGCAACCAAGGGAGCTCATACCGATTGCATCTTCAAGCGACAGAAGCGTCCGTAGCTGTTACGTTCGTGTTGTGCGCCAAAACGCACGTCTTTAACCGATAAAGATGGTCCTCCCTTCAGAATGCCCATTTGAAAAATGAGGAAGGCAAGCCAAAGAAGCAGAAGTTTTTTTTAATCTCAGCTTATCCCCGATGCCATGTATTGTTGTTAGTTATTCATTCAAACTTGTTTCTTCTTGTATTCATCTGTTTAAGACTTGTTTGTTTATTCTTAAGGATGTTATTAATTAGAAATAAATATATTGTTTTCATTTGCAAAATGGTAGTCAGTACTGTTTATTTAGAGCTTAATGGTATCCTAATCTGGGGGTTAGTAAATATACCATATAGAAATAGAAATGTTCATAATAACTTATTTTTAGAAATACAGTCTTTAGAGTAAGTGTGCATGCACTGAAAATAGCGAGCGGAACTGATGAAAATTTGGTAAATTTCTTTGCTACAGTGGATATTTGAAAACCTTAATCCGCACTGGAAGCAAATGAAAAATAACCTCCAGAAGGCATAATGTCACATCTGTGAGATTTTTTTAATCCAGTTTTGCGAATGAAATTACACTGTGATCACAGTTTCAACATCTTATACTCCCACTGAGATCACATTGTTCTTTGATTTTATTCGCAGTTACCCGTTCCTGAATTCCCTCAACCCTTCTTAAAGTTTGCTACATTGTTTTATCAAGATTGAAAATCTTAAACTTTGGTTCTCTTTTCTTTTTCAATTTTTTTTATAATCATTGTGAATAATTTTTTGCATAGAACTACCTGTACCTGTAATTTGACTTATTCCTTCCCCAGCACCGTGTTATTGATTAACGTCGTTAATTTTTTCCTGTAATAATGACTTCCAAATGTACAAGTCAGTCATTCATGTATTTTGCATAGTTTTAATTTAGCAGAAGTTTATAGGTGCTTACAAATTATGTTATCCAGTAAATGCAAATAAAATTTATATGAGAGTTTAAATTTGATGAAAAACATGAAATCTATTTAATAAACATATCTGCACCAAAAGTTAGCAATGGGATTTTTTGGAACTTGTCTAATTGATTTTCAGGGGTGTTCACAAAATATTGATCTGCAGAATAGATAAGTCAGAAAAGTTCGCAGCCCATGTCATTCGATGTCATCACACGAGCCTTGTGATCAGCAGAAGTCCATGCATACGGTAGCCACCTGGTTGCTCAAGATCGGACGGGAAGCGATCCGACGGACACAACCTTGTCCCATGGTCGAGAGGAAAATGTCTCTTATGGGATTAACCGCCGACAATGGCTTAAATTCTCTGGACTGGAATCGTTCCGGTTATCGCAAAACATCAACATCATTGTATGCTAGCTTTCATTTAAACATTTAGTCGTTTAAACAGAACGTAGCAACGTTAAAATATATATAGAAGAACTTTTAGGCCAAGTATGAAAATTATTTCAAATTTTTTTCAAAATTTTCTTGGAACTCATTTTAAAATTTAATTCGACCGTTTCTGGTTTTCGATTCTTCTCATTTCTTCATATCATTCATTCCTTTGAAATTGGTTTATTGCCTGAAGATGAGAACGGATACTCTCGAAAAGCTTTGCATGCCTTCTTAAGTTTTTATTTCTCCAATTGACAACGAAGCTAGCATACAACGATGTTGGTGTTTTGCGATAACCGGAGCGATTCCAGTCCAGAACATTTAAGCCATTGTCGGCAGTTGCAAGCCTTCTGCAGAAAATTGTTGTGTTAAAAAATTCATTTAAACATTTTCTCTTATGGGACTTTACACGTAGAGACACGTTCACCCCTTCAGCACTAGAAAAGACTGCGAACAATGTAGGACTTGCTGCTAGAAACAGAGAGTAAGAGAAGGAGAAAAAACATGCACCCCTTTTAGGCCAATATCTATTCATCCCGTTGGTGGTGGAGACAAGTGGCGTCTGGGGTAAGCTACTTCGTTTCTCATCCAGCTGATCAGCATTACAATTCAGAGGGGGAGTTTTGGGGACGATCAAGCCCGGACAAACTCTTGATGAAGTCTTTTTATTCTCATCCTAAAATTTGCAATTAAAGTGCAAAGAAATCGGGATAAAGACTAGTAAGTGCCTGCTGCTGCTTACACTGAGAGGCCAGTTTATTAGGAACACCCATGACTATGCAAATCTGTTGGCATAGCAATTACTACGTATCAGTTGGGTCGCGTGACAGTCTGTACCAATATATAAAGCGAGAACACACCTGTCAACTGCAAGTGGTTTGACCGTCACCATGGGGAAAACAAAGGATCTGAGCGACTTCGAGCGTTGGTGCCCGGCGAGGTGGACTGAGTATTTCCGAAACAACCATTTCAAGGATATACCAAGATTGGTTAAACAACCAAAAAAAAAACCCAGCTAGAGACATGCTTGTGGTCGCAAACGACTCGTCGATCCAAGGGGTGAGCGTAGGATGGGAATGCGTGTTCATGCGAGTAGAAACGTCACCACTCGTCAGCTAACCGTGGAGTACAACACTGAACGCAGTACACGCCGTACATGGGCTACAACAGCCGACGGCCATTCCGGGTACCTTTGATCTCCACCCAAAACCGCAAAAAACTTCTCCAATTTGCCCATGAATCACCAACACTGGATCGTTGGACCGTTAAAGCTGTGCCGTATACACAGTATTAGGGAGGTGTTCCTAATAAATTGGCCACTCTGATGATGATATTGAACCCAGGTGGATTTGTCTGAATATGGAACCCGTATCTATTAATGACGTTTGTGAGCTGCTATCCTTGCATTCAGTGGTTAGTGCTTCTCATTATCTTCCGCTACAAATACTCTTTCTAAATTGGCATCAACATATAATATGTTCGTTCTCTGAGAGGCCATTCATTTTACCAACTGCTTGTTCTAGGTTATTGTGCGCAACGTTTACAGTCAACCTTTCTATAAGGACACTATTTAGGACACTCTTATTGTGCCATTCTCTAACATTGACACGCAATTTGTAAAGAACAACGACAGTTTCAGCAACAGATACTCGTAATTTCTACTATGTACTTGTAAAAAATGCATATATCTCTCAACCCCTGTAATAATGGTGTTCACATTATATTGTTAAATTTATTGAAATCGAGCGTTTAATTTAGATATGATTATTGATTTAATTTCAAAGTACTATGTAATAAATGCTTCAACTGATATGGATTTTAGGATTAAGCTTATAAATTTTAATTTCATTTAATTTCCTATAATTATTTAATTATACAAAGTAGGAGCAATATTAAAATGCGAATATCGAATGACTTATTATTCTATATTTTTAATGAAATGTAGGAAAACTTTCGCCTTTCAGCTGAAGAATGCATTTCCGTCTTCACGATATCCCCAATATGAAAATTTTCCCGAAATTTCACGAATAAAAATTTTAATAGCATATCTAACAATGTAAGAGATGTAAGATTTTTAAAAAAAAATTCTTATGTCTCAGTCATTATATAACTAATTGAATTTTCGTTGTGAACATAATCGATATGTTTGGACGAGTTTATTAAGTGGAATTAAATTAAAATGCAGTCGGTAATTCGGAAATTAAGTAAGAAACTGCCGAATTCTATAAAAACGTTTTTCAGGAAAAAAAAATGTCATTTTAATAAAAAAAAAAAATTATGAAATAAAATAAATTATTGATGTCAAGCTTTTGAGACCAAAAGCAGAATTTAATCGTAATTTTAAAGCTCTAACTAGTTAATTAGAGAACCTCCATATCGGAGAGTAAAACTTGTAGCATTTTGAAACTCGTAAATACCGCTAATACTTTTAGTAAATATAAAATATTCTAAAATGATAATACTATTTCGTTGATTTTGATTATAACAATGCATCGACGCGCCTTGTTTGTCAAGTGAACGACACGCGATGAACGTTGCCGTGTTCAGTTCAATTATTCAATGAATATTCACTCAAATTGCATCTCTTATAAGAAAAGCTGGGAATACTCGTAAGAAATAGTTGCTACTCGAATAGAAATGGAAGCCAATCCTGTTGATACAGATAAATTATTCGGCGAAGATCTCCCGGAACTTTTGTGGCGCAGCAACAAATGTGAATTAGAAAACCCCACTGAGATGACGGCCGCGGGAGAAAAGGCTGCGACATCAAAGGCTACAGCAACCGGGTCTTCAACGATGGCGAAAGATAGACCGATTGCCTCTACTACATCGGGCATGAACCAAGAGATGGAAGCTGCTGTTAACCAAGCGAGTGGGCTGGCGCAAACATCTTCTTCAGGCAACAGAATCTTCAGCTACCTTCGTCTTGTGCGCAAAAACAAACGTCTTATAATAAACAAAGATACCGTCTCTTCTGAATACTAATTTGAAAAATGAGGAAGGCAAGCTCAAAAAGCAGCAGTTTGTTTGCTTCAGCTTACCTCTAAGGCTATTTATTGTTGCTTTACTTAGCTATTCATTTAAATTTTTTTTTTTCTTTATTCGAGTTTTCAATATGTTTGTTCTTATGGATATTAATGTTCAGAAATAAATAGTTGTGTTCTTATGCAATATGGTTGTCTGTAACCCTTTCTTTAGAGCTTAATGGATATCTTAATCTGGGAGTTAGTCAATCCCAAATAGAGAATAGAAATGTTTATAATAATTTTTTTTCAGAAATGTAGTTTTTGAGTAGGTTTGCATACACTGAATATAGTAAGCAGAACTGGCTTTCAAAGTACTGGTGAATGCTTAGTAAATTCAGTCCCTTTGCTACAGTGACAACATTTGAAAACTTTTATCTACATTGGTTGCAATGAAAAATGAACACCCAGAAGGGATAATGCCACATTGCTGTGAACTTCCATTCTTTTTGCATTCCATTATTGTACGTAGCCATTATTTGGCGAGTTGTATGCCTGTTCGATTTACCCCTGCTCATTTTTCTTAGGTCCCTGTTATCCAGCATATTTCCGAAGTCAAACCACATTCTGGCTAGATGTTTAACCTCCTTTCAATCACGCCCATTTCCTTACGTTTTGATTAGGATTATGCATCACATAATCGCATCGCTGGACTAATCCACCTTTTTGGGAGATGGTGTATCTAATATAGTGGCCTCTCCGTCTAATGCCTGTACAGGGTGATTATAAAGTTACTATACATTTTGGTGAAATCATTAACGAATTTCATTTATTTGCACCCAAATTGAATGTGTGGATGGGAGTTACTCAGTCAAAGGTCTATGGGCCCTTCATGTTTGCCGAGGGGACTATCAATAGTACCGTGTACCTCATAAACAAAATTCAACACAGTGCCGAGGGGACTATCATGTTGGAGCAATTCTGGAGCCACAGTTGCGAGATGAAGGATTTAGGATACCGTTGTGTTCCAACATTGTTCGGGACTACCTGAATCGCGCATTCCCAGGCAGATGGAGTGGTCAGTCCCCAGATTTGACCCCCATGGATTTCTTTGCGTGGGGTTTTATCAAGTCCAAGGTGTACCAGGTCAGGATTACGCACCATTGCACAGCTGAAACAACGGATTACAGCCGCGGTGGAGGACATTACACCGCAATGTTGCGCAATGTTTTCCGGGCCACGGTGGAATGCTGGGAGCTGTGCCGGGAAGTGCAAGGGGGACACATTGAAATTTACTAAGAATGTATCCTGGTATGATATCTGGTTGATACATACTGCAATTGCTGCAATAAAATGGAGTTTTCACCAAAATGTTTAGTGACTTTATAATCACCCTGTATTTGACGTCCATAAGGCGAATTCATAAGACGATGTCAGTAATGTAGCGCGTCGCTCTACCGACTTAACGATAGTGGGTGTTATTGCTCCACTACTTTAAAATCGTCCTAAAAGCAGTTTTTAATTTTTTCCATAAGATGTATTAATCTTAAAATTCTTAAAAAAAAAACATTACCCTTCTATAATAAGAAAGAGACAGCACACATGTAGGTGATATTTTACTTAATATCCTGTTGAACATCCGCGTGCTTATTGGTTTTACAATGTCCGTCTGTCCCCTTCATATTTTCTACATTTTTGACTTAGAAGATTGAAATTCGGAATATAGCTTATGGCCCTACTTCACTATTTAGTTTGGTTTTGATTGGTCCACTGGGGTGGGAATAAGAGGGGACTATCTGGTCTATAGTATATAGATATGTAAAGAAGTGAAATTCGGTATGCAAATTCGTCTAAGCTAGATCTACCTTACTATGAAGTTTGGACCAAATTGGGGTCGGAGTTGTGGTAGTAGTAGTCGTCACGTGCTCCATAGAACTATTAACGTTTTTTAATGGCAACATATAGCATGTGATATGTCATTCGATCAGAAATGATGAGAAACGAAAGAAGGTAGAGTTCTTTTTGATTTTCTAAATATTACTATAACGAAAATCGATTTTTTGTTTAAAAAAATAAAAAAGGTTTAAAACTACGGATTAGGTGGGGGGGTCGATAGATGATCTCAGAGCTTCGTCTACTTTCCTATATCCTCCTTGGGGAGGGGTTAATTTCTTGTTTTTTGTTACTAACCTTTGTATAGCTAGTTGAATTTTGTTTATGAGGATAATGTTATGTTTAGACGAATTTATTTCGCGGAAATTAGTTAAAATGCAGTCGGTAGTTGGAAAATGCATCATTCTGTCGATCCTTTACAAACGTTTTCATAAAATATGCCATTTTAATAAATTACAAGCTGTGAGACCAAAAGCGGAATATAATCGTATCTTTATGCTGTAACGTATAGAATAGCAATGTATCTTGCTGTTTTCTCACTTTGTGTCCAATTTCGGTTTTATTCCAGGGTTTTTGTGTCTCATCTTTTTTTTTTCTACATCAGCCAATAGATTAATTCCTAATCTTTATTTTATTTTTTTTTTTTTTTTTGCTAAAATGTCTTTAACAATGACTAAAATTAGCTAACTTTCAAATGCAATCTGTAATCTGTTCAAGTTATCCAGGCAGAGAAATAGTACGAGTCGTGAGCATTTGCACATTTTGTCAAGTATTAAAATTAAAAAGTGGTATAAAATTTCAATTTTAATACAATGTCATTCTATTGACAGCAGGATTAATTTCGCGAGCCATGCTTTTTGTAGAATGTGGTCACCCTTGATCACTTTAGACTGTTTAAATAATATAAGCAATTTCATAAAACCAGACAATCAACTGAGAACTGTACACAATAGACATGTGGTCACAATAGGGAAAATTATTAACAATGTCGTCTATAGCATATACTCCGTTCTTCAAAAAAAAAACAAAAAACATCCTTTAGCCTAGTGATCACCAAAATGTTAACAGAAGTCCTTGTTTTCAGTTGTTTCTGAAGGCATCTAACCGTATTATAAAATTGCTGATTCCTAGTCAAATTGAGAAGAAAGCACTTTTTTTTGCCAAAAAAATAGGTTGTAAAAGAAAAGGCAAGTATTTTATAAAAAGAATAGTCCTCATACATACACTTCGTGAACACAAATGATTGCACCTGTTTCATGATTTTATTGTAGGCGTAATATTTAGCATGTCATCACGAAACTGCAAGTACAGAGAGAAACTCACCAAGATTTTTTTTTTTTTTTTTTTTTCTTTTTACTATGTTACGTGTTTGGTATGGTGTTCTACAAATAAAAAGTCTGTAATCGAGTTCATCCCATACTCAATGAAGCACGTCCCTGTGAATTTGAGCAAAAGATCGGTGATATGAGCTCTGTAATGGCAGATCAGCCGGTAATAGCAGCATAAACGCTAACTCCTCAAATATCCTCATAAAAAGAAGTCACAAGGGATTAAGTCAGGGAAGCGTGGAGGCCATGGCAGCTTCTTTTATCATTTTCGACACGACCGATCTATCAATTTTGCGACTGTAGCTGTCTAGCGGCCGCAAGCGGAAACGTAGGTCTGCCGGGCATTTTTCAAAAAAATATTTGGTGAGTTGCTCTGTATATTTGTAAAGTTTCGTTATAATATGTTAAATATTACGCCTACAGTAAAATCATGAAATCGGTGCAATCATTTGACTTCACCCTGTATAAGCACTTATTCTTTAGGGACCCCCCCCCCCCCCCGGAATTACCGTCAGAGATACCCACTCTGCTCATTCCGCCTCTGCATAGAGATTAGCATTAATTGAATCTTTTGGCTTCGTTTGCGCGTATTTCATGTGTTATTTTGAAATGTTAATTTTTTAACAAATATTCCTGTGTTAATATCACTTATCTAGTGCCGTTTGTGTAGTAACATTTAGCAAGCGATTGAAAATCCTAATATTCAAATATAAAATGTTCTAAAATATTGTTCTTTCGTTGATTTTGTTTATAACAATACATCGACGCGCGCTCCGCTTCTGCTTGTCAAGCGAACGTCACGCGCTGAACGTTTCCGTGTTCGATTCGATGCGTCTTCACTCAAATTGTTTCGCTTGTAAAAAAAAAAAAAAAAAAAACAAACATAAAAAAACCCCAACAAAATTGATTACTTGTAAGAAATAGTTGTTACTCGAATAGAAATGGAAGCTGATCTTTTTGATGCAGATATATTATTCGGTGAAGAGCTCCCGGGCGTTTTGTGGTTCATGAACATGTGCAAAGCAGAAGATAAAACTGCGGCCGTCGATAAAAAGGCGACAACAGCGAAGGCTACAGGAACGTCATTAGATACAAACACGATGGCGATAAGTACAGAGATTGCTACAACTTCGGCAGATGGTATGAATCATGAGATGACAAAGGATGATCGCCAATCAAGTGAACTGAAGCCGCCCCGACGTCCAAGAGACAGAATCGTCCGCAATTGCTACGTTCGTCTTGTGCGCCTAAACCCACGTCATTCAGCCAACAATGAAGTCGTCCTTTCTGAACGCCCAATTGAAGAATGAGGAACGCTAACTCAACGAAGCAGCAGTTTACATATTTGCTTCGGCTTATCCCTGACACCATGGATTGTTATTACTACGAGTAGTTATTCATTTAAACTTGTTTCTTCTTTTATTCATCTATTCAGTATATTTGTTCTTATGGATATTAATATTCAGAAATAAATAGAGGTTTCCTTATACAATATGGTAGTCAGTAACCCTTTCTCTAAAGCTTAATGGATATCCTGACCTGGTAATTAGTAAATCCCAAATAGAGAATAGAAATGTTTAATGTTTATTTATTTATTTATTTATTTATTTATTTATTTATTTATTGCAAGCAACAGGCTAGAAATGCCCAATGACAGCTTACAGGAAAACAAAAATAAGAACAAACAATTGAAAACATCAAAATTCAAATATAAGAACAAAAATTGGAACATCAAAACAAAAAATTTTACAATAAGCATCAGTAATATCAAAAAGAGTTTACATGTTCATAAATTATAACTTTAAATTCATTATAATTTAAAAAGTTAATATCAATTAAATTTGAGAATATATTGCCTAATTTACATAATCGATTGAAAGGGAGATTGCTTGTAATACATTTCTTAGTCAGTGGTAAATAAAATATATCAGTGTTTCTTGAGTTTAGTTTGGGAATGCGTAGTTTTATGAACTCGAGAAATCTAACAGAATAGGTTATATGATTATATAATTTGAATAAGCAGCAGGCGTCGAGATAAATACGCCTGTTAAGTAGCGTTTCACAACGAAAGTGATCTCTGAGGTAAGAGTTTGTAGCATATAAATTTTCATTAAAAAATTTATGATTTGATAAGTGAAGAAGGGAGCGTAGAAAATCAGTTTGAACTTTCTCAAGCCGCCGCTGTAACGTAACATTGTACGGAGACCAGATGGTCGAAGCATACTCTAAGCCTGGTCTTACGAGGGAGTTGAATAAGAAAATAGAAAAATCTGTGCTATTGAAACGTGTGGAGTTGCGAACAATGAAATAAGAGATTCTATAGGCTTTAGAGATAATGTGGTTTATATGGTCGGTGAAAGACAGGTTGTACTTAAAAAAGACCCCTAGATCCTTTGTGGTAGTATGTTTCTCAAGAGAAGAACCATTAAGGGTGTACGAGAAGCTATGAAGAGAATGTTTCAGTGAGTAAGTGACCGAGTGACACTTTTCATTAGTGTACATTTTATTTTCGATACACCAAGAACTAATAGAGTATAGATCTAGTTGCAAATCAAAGCAGTCAAGAGGGGTACGAATAATTTTGCCCATTTTGATGTCATCTGCGAACAAAAACAAAGAGGATGATTTTACTGCATCTTGTAAGTCATTAATGAACAGGAGAAATAATAATGGTCCTAAGATTGAACCCTGGGGCACTCCTGAAGAGGATATGAAGCTTTTGGAGTTAGTGCCATTTATGACAACATAGTTTGTTCGATCAGTAAGGTATGAGCATAACCATTTGACAAGCGAGTGATGCAATCCAAATTGTAAAAGTTTTTTAATAAGGAGGAAATGGTCCACCTTGTCAAACGCCTTCTCAAAATCGATGTATATTAGGTCAACCTGACAGTTTTGGGCAATCCCATCACCAATGAGATGTATACAATCCATGAGGTTCGATTGAGTTGATCTACCATTCATGAAGCCATACTGGTAGGGAGAAATATGGGGCGAGACAGTGGGATAGATTCTTTGATAGACTGCATATTCAAAGATTTTTGTTGGAAAACAAAGTATAGAAATGGGGCGGTAATTTTTGATGTTGTTTGAATCACCTTTGTTTTTGTACAAAGGAACAACTTTGGTATTTTTCCATAACTGAGGAAAAGTGCCAGTTTTGATTGAAAAATTGAAGATGTGTTTCATTGAAAATGAAAATGTTCATTAGAGGTATAGCTTTTTGAGTAAGTTTGTATACATTGACGATAGTGAACATATTCAAAAACTTTTATCTATACTTTTCAATTGGCAAATGAAAAATAAATTGAAATGGCGGAATGGTACATTCGCACAGGCCTACCACGAGATAATGATACGGATTCAAAAAAGAAAATTGTATTTTTCAATAAGAGGAAGCTGTTCATGTCGTTTACATTGTGTTTGGGGCAACGAAATGAATGCTTCTGTCATTTCTTCATTTTTACCAAAAAATTAATTTCTCTAAAAAGGCTTAGACCATTTCCTAAAAAATGCGTCAATGCATAGTTTAAGGACCCCTGTAAGTGTGAATTACTTAAAAAAAAATATTGAGACGGAGGGGGGGGGGTGTCGGGAGGAGGGGATAGTTAACAACTCCATAACGGCTCATCACAGCCAAACAAGTCATTTACAAAAAAAATTCGCCTTAAGGAGAGGAATACGCATATGTCGAGTTTGAGTCCGCTGGTTTAAACGCTGCAGCCATTTTTTTAATTTTTAGAAAAAAATTAATATCTCGAAAAAGGCTTGACTTAAAAAATAGGGTTCCCCCTAAGTATGTATAATTTTTGTTTGGTTCTGCTATTTGCCGTTTCAGAGGAGTTAGCTGCACAAACTTGGTCACATACGTACATACGGAAATTTTTTTTTTCAAATTTTCAACATATCTTTCCGAATCATGAGTTTTTAAATCGTTTTCAGCAAAAAAAAAAATTGAGTTTCTGAAACGAACACATAGGCCTTCACTCTTAGAGAGTGTTAGGCCATTATCTTCGTCTCACTGTAAGGAGCCCGTTCAAGTCGTTTTATCGTTCTCGGGTCGCTGAAATAAATGCTTCTGTCATATCTTCAATTTTAGAAAAAAAAATTAATACTCTAACAAGACTTACAAGGGGAGGACCAGGTCTGTTAAGCTTGGATTTAACTGAAATTTAAATGTTGTTACGCATCCCTCCCACTATTATATGACATAGTAACTCATGCTAATGAGCATTAGTTACAAGATATAATTATTTAAAGTTAGTTCTGTAGGCTATTGATGTACAGGGTCTTTATAATTAAAGTTACATTTTGACATGGCCATAAAAAAAACTACTGGATCAAAAGCTATAATTCTTGGTAATATTATACAAGACGGCATGGGAAGTTCATACCCACCAAAAAAAAAATTTGTTCAAAAGGTCACCACCAGCATGGAATGGCGCTCTATGCAATATTCGTATACGAAATTAGACACGAAGACACAGATTAACAAGTCTTCAATCGTTACTAAAATTAGCTACATGACTAAAATTATTTTTAGTAAGGATTAAAGACTTGTTAACCTGTGTCTTTGTGTATAATTTCGTATACGAATATTGCATAGAACGCCATTCCATGCTGGTGGTGACCTTTTGAACTAATTTTTTTTTTGGTGGGTAGGAACAAAAAACTCCCTATGAACATAGGTCGAACAACGCACCGTTTCCGAGAAATGATGATGATACGTAAAGAAACTAAACCTCTTCCCTTCGCAATGGGATCTTTAATTTCCACAACTATCATGAGTGGTCTTATGCTAATGCTAACGCCATTAGAGAAGCACATCATCAGGACCGATTTTCCATCAATGTGTGGGCAGGTGTAATAGGGGATTGTATCATTGGACCGTTCATCCTTCCACAGAGGCTCACAGGAGCTGCCTATCTCCATTTCCTGCAACAGGATTCCCCTGAGTTATTAGAAAATGTGTCTCTTGCGATTCGCCAACAAATGTGGTTCATGCATGATGGTGCACCCGCTCATTATCAACTGGCTTTGTGGAATCACCTGTCACCTTTCACCACCCGTGGGTTGGGCGGGGTGGACCACGTGCATGGCCTCCTCGATCTCCGGACTTGAACCCATTGGACTTTTGCATCTGGGGCTATCTAAAAGAGCACACGTATGCGCAACGAGTGGATACTGTGGACGCCCTGCGCCATCGCGTAGAGAAGGCCTTTGAGAACATGCGAGAGAATGCTGGCCTTTGCGAACGTTTGCGTGCATCTTTGAGGAGAAAAGCTGCAGCATGCTGCCGTGTTCATGGTGGACATTTTGAGCATTTGCTATGAATTTAAGGTACAGGAGATTACCAAAGGAACATCTTGTACGGGTTGTTGCTCCATTTGTCAATGAAGTCATTCTTTCTCGGAAACGGTGCGTTGTTCGACCTATGTTCATAGGGAGTTTTTTGCATATTATATTTCATTTGAGGAAGGTAACAAATTATTTTTTTTTAATAAGTTATTATTATTATATTATTATACAGTGTGGATACAAAAACATGTTTAAAAAATTAAATTAAATGAAATTGGGAAAGAAGCAGGATTTGAACCCGGGACCTTTAGCATCACCACGTTGACTACTTGAATATCACACTGTCCGAATTTGTAAATATACATCAATAGCCTACAGAACTAACTTTAAATTATATCTCGTAACTAATGTCCATTAGCATGAGTTGTTATGGGAGGGGTGCATAACAACATATTTAAATTTCAGTTAAATCCAAGTTTAACAGACCTGGTCCTCCCCTTGTTAGCCAATTTTCATGAAAAAACGTCAATGTATAGTTTAAAGAACCCTCTAGGAATGAATTAATTTTTTAATGAAAAGAATTTTTTTTCCTTTTGGGGGGGGGGGGTACCTTAACTCCAAAACGGCTCATCAGAATCAAACAAGTTATTTATAAAAAAGCACATTCGCCTTAATAAGAGGAGTCTGTACATGTCGCGTTTATTCAGTTTGGTTTGCTAGTATGAACGCTACAGCCATTTTTTCATGTTTAGAAAAAAATTAATATCTCTAAAATGGCTTAACTAATTGTCATGAAAAATACGTCAAGGCACAATTTAAGGTACCGTCTAAGTATGTATTAATGTCGTTTGATTCATTTTATAATTGGTCATCGGCCTCGGTGGCTCAGCGGTTGCGTGATGCCCGAGTACGCGGGTTCGATCCCGGCCGAGGACGACGATGATTTTTCAGGGGAAGAGATCACGCACTTCCTTCGGAAGGGAAGTAAAGCCGTTGGTCCCGTGTAGTCGTTTGCCGACTGCACGTTAAAGAACCTTTGCGAGGCAAAATTTGCGGCCCCCTATAACGCCGTCCTGAAATTTCCATAGCAGTTGAAAAGGACGTTAATACCAAACAAAACAAACCAAATCAATCATAATTGGTTACATACGTACAGTCGGGTGCAAAAAAAGGTTTACACTTAAGTCATAGTTGAGCACATATACCTGCTACCCTATTTTCATTCAGAAGGGACAGGTCCAGTCTAATCTGCCTTGACTCTCAGTAAAAGTACCTGATTTTGCAAACTATCAAAATCCGGTAAGCTCAGTTCCTACGGAGCAGCTGAAAACCATTTTGCACCCGACTATACATACACACGTACAAACGGAAATTGTTTTTTTTTATTCAAAATTTCAACATATTTTTCACAACAAATCAAGTTTTTAAGTCGATTTCAGTAAACAAAATTATTGGAGTTTGGGAAGCGAACACAGGCCATATAGGTCGGCCAATGAGCACCCAGAAGAGATTTTTTTTCGGATTTTCAGAATGAGACCACACAATGATCTCAAGTACAACCTCATCTAAATTTGTGTAAGTAAACCAAGCATAAGAAACATGTATAACCCCTCCCTCCCCGCTGCTGTGATGCTGAAAAAAAGTGATGCCCTTTCAGGCTGTAGGCTGTGAATTCCCATTCCTTTCAATGTTCGACGCGTTCTGCGTTCAGATATCTTATTTCGCATTCCATGATTGTACGTAGTAATTATTTGACGAGTTGTTTTATGCCCGTTTGATTTTAACCCATGCTCATTTTTCATAGGTCATATTGGCTATTCAGTCTAATGCCTTTATTTCATGTCCATAATGCGATGTGATAAGGTGATGCCAGTAAATTACTTAACGATAGTGGGCATTAGGTTAAAATCGTCCTAAAGGAGTTTTTAATTTATTTTTTTTTACATATGGTGTATCATTCCGATGGAATGGACAGTACACAAGTATGGAAGAGTGATATTTTATTTAATACTTTGTTGGACCTTCGCTTGTTGAAATTACACCAGCCATCCTTGCGGGCATAATTTTTTAAAGGGTTCCAATAAACAGCTTACGGTATTTGGTCATTCTTACCCATGTCAGCAGTGGATTTCGGAAATGGCTCCCTGGCTCTCACTCGACGCTCCAACTCGTCCCATAAATGGATTGGATTAGGGTCATGGAAGACGATTTACGAGACCATGCTTGATCAATAGCATTTTCCATTTGTATGAGATTTGATGGATGTGAATTCAGCTATCTGATGACTTTTTTCAACTTCATCCCACAAATGCTCGATGGCATTGGGTTCTGAATCGTGGAGGCCACCTAGGCAAAGTAAACTAACTCTCCTTAATGTTCCTCAAACTAATTTTGTACAATATGAGCGCAATGGTAGGATGTGATGCCATTTCTTGTAGTAAATTCTCGTTAATCTTATTAAGACCATGACTTGCGTTATCCAAAAAATTATTTTCATTTTTAAAATTAACTTTTTAAACCAGCTTATCCTAGTAAAAGAAATGCAAAATACTGAATATCGTCATTTAAGTATTATCTTTCAATATTTTTGCTTTTTAAGAATGTAATAGAAATTTTCTAGCGAATTCCTTGTGAACATTTTCGTATTTCCCACGCTCTTCGTCCTTAATTGCGATGAGCTAGATGAAAAAAAAAGCAATTAATAATAATAGATAATAAAACAATATATTTATTTAACAATAATGTCTAACGAACAATGCTTTTGGCGTATGTTCACGGCGATAACGTTTAGACCTTTAATATGATTCCCGTGGACATTATTGCTGTAATTGTTTAGGAGAAACTGACTTCCATTCGAGATATGCAGAGAGAGAGAGAAATTTTCCGTCGATATTGCTTCGACGAGAAAAGTCTCCTCCGAGGCTTATCCATCGGGCTGAACCGATATCGGTTCAAATATTAAAGGGACCTATAACTGATCCCTGAAACAACATGGGTGTAGTCTATTCGTTTCTTTACGTTTGGAGCTTAAAAGCAGGAACATTTTTAGCTGCTATGGTCACGTTGGTTGCCAGTCTCATGCTGTGGATTCTAGGTTGCATACTCTTATATCAACCGGACCTTGCTGGAGTGACACGTCACAACCACATTATCCTCGGCGGATTCTACATTACTTTGGGAACCATCGCTTTCGTCAGCTTCCTTTTCATGGCTGTGGCTCTGATACAGTGCAAACCCGTTTTGTTGCTACCTTGGATCATTTGTTCTATGCTTGAAATTGTCATATGTTTATTTATTATAATTGTTATGGCGATTAACGGCAACTATACGGCTCTGTTCGGATTATTCGCTGTTATTTTCTTTGTCTACTTGTGGATCGTCGTCCATTCGTATTACTTGATGGAGGACAGAGGCTACGTTCCTCCTTAAGTGATGTGTTACTTTAAACTTTCTCTTTTCGATCCGGAGATGTAAGAGTACACCAGTGCCAATGGAATCTCTATTCTCCATGTTCATAATTATTATTATTATTATTAAAGATTATCGTGAAACTTCTCAACTATTCATTAGGTCATCTGCAGGAAAGCATCCGGGTGGATCTAAACTTGGCTTGGATTGTCAAGATTTGGTAATTCTATATTAGTAATGTTTTGAATACTATTGAATACCGATTAGTTTGTAAAGAATAGATGCTGGTAAAATTAATTTCATTTGATATTTTAAGTTTATTATTATTATTATTATTATTAAAATTTAACAATCGTTTATTTCATTTACACGGATAGACTTACTCTAATGGTTGCCTATATATATATTATTATAGTCATTGATAGTAGTTGGCTGGTATTAAATAAATATTTAAAAACAAACGGAGATTGAAATGTTTATTTATATTTACGAACTCTGATTGCTTTCGAATATTTCGTTCTAATGAAAAAGTTAATTTTGTTTTAATTTTTTTCATCCTTTTCTAGATACCTGTATGCGTTTGTAGAGTGGTATAAAGTTATATAAAAAAGTTATGGCCTAAAACGTTATTGGCAACAACGGAAAGAAAATCTTTTCCATTTATATATGTATAAAATAATTAAAAATATTTCTATATAAAAATATGCAAAATAAGGAAATGGAAAAAAAATTGTTAGTAATAAAAGCGAAGAAGGCTTGCCCTCTAAATTATGGTCCTTTTCTTTCTTTATAAACTATCCTGGATTATTTATTAATAATTTTCACATCTACTAAATAATTTCTGAAGTTTTATGAAATGGAGAGTTCTCTGTAGTGTCCTTTTTGATGAAGTTAATGGAGGCCTTGCGGGAAATCAAGTGCAAAGAATTCCGACTGGTTTTGCCTTTTATTCCTTGCTTTTCCGAGATACAGTGTATCCTTTTTTCTTTCCCGCTTTGTACTGTGTAAGGCCTCCGTCAACTTCTGAAGTTTTAGTTTTTGTATCCTGTTGCTCATTTTCATTAATTCTAATCAGAAGGAATTGGGGAATGGAAAGGAAACCTCCTAAACCGTAAAGAAAACACGATATGAAATACACACGTAGTTGGGAATTTTTTTTAACTTTTTTCACGTGTCCAGTCTGTATTACAGTTTGTATAGTGACTTTTGAACCCAACGGCCGGAATATCGCAAATCTGAGATAATCCGCCTACCTTTTCAACACCGACCATGTATGTACAAACAGCATTATCGTATGATTCAGTTACCGATTATGTTTATCGTATGGACTACCGTAAAAGCGCAAATAAGCGCCGCGGCGGTTATTCGGTTCAGAGCAAATTCAGTGCGGCGCTTGTTTCAATAGGCAGAAAAATGAAGCGGTGAAAAAACAAATTCGCAAAGTTTATTGCCCATAATAGCCAATATAAACTCCTAACTAATCTTGTCGCTATTATATGCGGCACATTTACTCAGAATGGGTCTACCAGTCGCATGAAACAGTAGAGAGAACGTGTCTGTCAATGACATCACAATGCGTTTACAATATCGACAATAGGGGAAAATACTTTCGCATTTTTTGAGGGCAGGAGGAAGGCAATCCTATACTGCTAGTCATCGAAGTGCGCCGTTTTTGCCCGACTTGTTATTGTATAACGATGGTAACGAGTTGTTGCGTGTTTGGATGTATTGTATAACAATGGGATAAGTTCAGAGCCATGGCAGCCATGGGTCTCGATGCCCTCAAAAGATGGCGGATATTCAATGTTTATGTTTTGATATTTCTCCCTATTTCGATAATCGGCGGTTAATTGAGCGCGGCGCTTATTACCTTCAGTGTAGAATTGGTGTGGCGGTAAATAGGATGCGGCGGTTATTTGCAGTGCGGCGCTTATTTGCGATTTTACGGTAGTTTACCGATTCCAATGGAAAAGTCGAAAAACTGCAGGATATTACAACAGATTGCTATGATGAAATTCTACTGGGATCACCCATCCAGTAGCTGGCCGCGCCATCGTTGCTTAACTCCACTGATCGTTTCCGATCAGCGAGACAACCAGGCTGCGACCACTCCCTCCGGAAGGTGTAAAGATTATGTAAATTCATGTAGAAGTGCCATTGATTCGCGTTATGATATTAGCTATGCGTAAGGGTTTATAATGATGTAGATGTTAACGCGTCCAGAAAACCAACGAACCAACCAGTGCTCAACCGGCAAGGCGTATGAAATGTTCCTGGTCTGATATGGTGAGTACACATCGACAATGATCCGAAAATAGGTAAGTCATCAGGGTATTGGGCGGTAGAAAATCATCATTGCTCAGAGTCGATGAAGGTTAAGAAGGGCTGTTATAACTATCTCGCAGAAACTTTCATACCGTTAATAGAACCAGTGTTATGACTGTTATGACATATCTCTCTTTATCCTATTACTCCATATGCAAATAAGCCAGACCACCCATTGGTGATCCTATCTTCGATAACATCTGTATTGAGAATTAGATAGGTAGGTCACTAATCCCGTTAACTGGATATTATATTTGCTGTTTATTGTGATTGGCCGGAAAAGGTTAACGAGTGTTTCTGGAAAGAGGGGGCAGAAGTGTTTAGGGGAGAGCGGTTCTTTACTGGCAATCTCTGCATCCTGTCATCCACGAGGACTTTCATAGGCACGACTTTCCTCATATCAGATACATCCGGAGCCTCCATGTAATAGTGGATTCGACCATAGCTATAAAAGGGTTCAGGAGACTTAAGATATAATTGCATAGCTGTAATATTAACATTGGCAGAAAACGCAGATTAAATGAATGAACGTGGTAAAGTGATTGTGTGTAACCATTGCGGAAAATCTATTTCTGCGATATTACACGTATCCCATTCACTGCAAATGATGTCATAATGAAATGAAACGTGTAGGGACTGCAGAGAGGGCGGTGAAATGGAATCGACAGAAAACGTTTGTAACCAATTTAAAAATGCCTCCGGATGCAACGTCAGCATCATGACAATTCGTAAAGACTCCTGCCTGGGCTTTCATGGCAGGGGAGGCGCATGAAAACCAAACGTTAGCGCAACCATTGCCAAACGTAAAAATCAAATAGCGTTTGGTGGTGTTTATTTAAACCTCAAAATTTTCTCAAAATGCGGTTATATTAACATAAATTTGAAAACTTCGAATAAATATTTTTAAAATATTGAAATATTATCAATGAACTAGAATAAGAGGGGCGTTCAAATTTGATCTGGACTTTATTTTTTATAAAATTAGGAAACTACAACACGCACGCGCACACACACACGCGCCCACACACACACACACACACACACACACACACACACACACACACACAC
>JAHWFO010031644.1:981396-993117 GCA_023313115.1 Rhysida immarginata
GCAATATAATAGGCATTGCCTGTCCACGTATCTCGAGTGACATCCAACGTTACGCATTCTTTTCAGTACAGAAAATCGGTAAAGAAATAAGTTCTCCAAAGTGGAACAGCGTCTCTGGCTTAAAAATTGAAACTACAAGGGGCTGTACTCCAAAAGAGTGCTACCAGGGATGCGTTACCGTACAAAACAGTAAACGAGTGGGTGAACGCATTGAAGCTTTTGCATACGATTGCGATGGTGTGATCCTTACTCAGGAAGCACCCAACGGACAAATTATAAATGCTGCACACAATTCACAGTTCTTGCAACACAGCCGTAATGAAGCCCTGCGAGGGAAAGGTGCCGTGTTATCACCACTCCACGTATTATCTTCCATGACTGTGCCCAGTGTCATGTTGCTGATGTTGTCTGTGACATCACGGCTCTCGACGTCATGCGTCGTCCGTGGCTGATGATGGAATTATGAAGCTACCAAGACTTTTATTCAGGAAAGAACTTTGTAACTTTTTTTTTATCAGTTCGGACTTTTATCGAGACATTCGCATTTCTAGCCTTACTTGAGTACCTGCTGTAATTTACCTTCATTTACCTCTATGCCATTTCGCGCGTCTGGGTGCTTTTTGCATATTCTGTTAGAACAAGAGCACTTTATAGCTTTCTGTCGTGACTACAACGGTCACGAATGCGATTTTGCAAGACTCTTAGAGGCTATTCAAATTACTAACTTAAAGAACTTTTTTTAGATATTACTAAGAAGTTACCGATAATCTTATACTTATTAAATTTTTCGAGTATTTTATGATATACCTTGTTTTACTTTCAGGCACATCGAATTTGTGAAATGTATTCTTCTGGGGCAGGATATTCACCTTATCAACAGCTAGCCCAGACTCCAATGGCTCTCGAAATTCGTATGCTGGGTTTAGAGCCTCAATATGCAACACTCATTTTGACCCTGATCTCCTTCGTCATTGATTCGCTCCCTTGCTTTTGGTACGCTTACATCATTACTTTCCATCCAGAGGTTTTCAACCATTATGTGGGCAAATACGGCACTGCCTATTACTTCTCCCTCATCGTCATGTTCGTTTCTTTCGTTCATACTCTCGTTATTCTCTTTATGTTGACCGTCTTGTGCAAGAAGCAGGCCCGATGCTTCTTATGCTTTTTCTTAACGTTCATTTTGATAGTTGTATTGGGGAAGGTTTTCTACTGCGTTGTACTATTGGTAGATGACGCACCTTACATAATCTTCTTGGCTTTAACTCTTATTCCCGATCTCATATTATATTTATGCATGATTGTAGCTTACGGCAAATTAGCAGGACAATCCAGGAATAAACGCTATATGCAGGTAACCGTTGACAAGTACCGTTCACAGGAAAATGCCCACCGTCATAGTTTTAGTCGATACCGCAGGGGAGCTTACGTGGATTTCTGATCGCTTCCACATCCAAAGCACAAGTTTTCTCAGCTCTTAAAACCTTAGCATCTTATTCTTGGATGACTTCCCATTTAAGACTTTCAGTGCCTCTGAATTATTTTATTGATATTCAATCGTCCTTTTTTAGATAGCTAGAAATTTTATGTAATTTTCAACACATAGATGACGACAAATTTTGTTTACTTAAATGTAAACAGTTCAAAAAAATATGAACTCTTTCAGCTTATTAAAAAGTAGTCAAATAAGTCTTATTATTATGTAGAAGAAGTGAAGTTTATGTATAATAAAATAATTTTTTTGAGTTTAATAAAAAGATATATTACCAAGATGATGGTGAAATTAACAATTTGCAATAAACACTAAATCTAATTGTTTCGGTAGATAATTGATAAATAGCTTGCTGCAGTTCTACCTGTTCTTAAATGTTATAAAATAATGCCTTCTCAACCTTACAAAGAACACCCCTGGGTTTAAACAAACCAAACTCTTCCAAAATTTAGTCGTATTTCATTTATTTCCCTCTGGTGATAGTAGTTTTTCTGCAAAATTCTGCACTTGTTCACTAGAGAGTTCTATCCTGTTAAGCGTGGTTCCCACAAGCAGAAAACACAAGAGCAGAAACCAGGACGTATATTTTCTGCCCTTTTACATTCTGCTCCTGGAGGTGTCTCAGAAACTCAAATGGATGAGACAGCAGAAGTCTGCTACCCAAGCGCCATCCTGTGTTTAATTTAGCATTTTTGCACCACACTAGTGCACTGCACCGAAGCCGTCGATCGACCTATTAGGTCTGCTTGGTGCACACAGTACACAATTCGTTCATTCCTCATCAATCATCATATCGGATTTTTGCATCCAGTTTTTGTTTACTCTATTTAATTTGATAAATTCAATTGTATTACTAAATATTGTATATGCAAGGTCTTTATAATTAAAGTTCCACTTTGACATGGCCATAAAAAAAACAAACTACTGGAACTAAAGCTATAATACTTGGTAATATTATACAAGCGGGCATGGGAAGTTCATACCCACCAAAAAAAAAAATTAGTTCAAAAGGTCACCACCAGCATGTAATGGCGCTCTATGTAATATTCGTATTCGAAATTAGACCCGAAGAAACAGGTTAACAATGTGGTTTATGCACATACGCTTTACAAGTCATTTGGTTTTCAGAAATAAGAAAGGGAGCCTCGTTTGTTACCATGCAAGACCGTGCGTTACTAGTTAAATGTTATTATCAATGCAATAGCAATGTACGGCAGGCTTTGCAACATTATCGTACCGTTCGACGAATACATGTACGCCGGGGGCCAATGACACCGCAGAGTTTGAAGAAGATGATGACAAAGTTTCTGCCGCAGGTTTGTTATCGGTAGCACCTGGCCGAGGAAGGAAACCCGTCTCTGAGGCAACCGTGGAGGCTGTTTCAGTAGTCGTAGAAGAAGCATAAATGGAAACCTCACAAGGGGCGTGCTGCGTAAGTGCTGTTGCACGTCGAATGGACTTACCACTGAGTACGGTGTACAAAATCGTACGTAAAGTGCTGCGGTACTACCCATATAAAATCCACCTTATCCAACAACTCGAACCTAACGATCTTCCTCGTAGAGAAACCTTCGCATTGGAATTCTTCGCACGGATGGAGGTGGACGAGCATTGGCCATGGAACATTTTGTGGACGGACGAGGCCCATTTTTACCTGAATGTCAATACCCATAACTCCAGTCTCCCTCATGTTCTCCACCAAATTCCATTGGATTCTCCTAAAGTTAACGTGTGGTGTGGTAGGACAGCAAATGTCATAATTGGACCGTATTTTTTTGAAGAGCAGTCGAGAGATGGACTCGTGACATGCACTGTGACTGCTGCTCGCATGGCGTCGATGCTAAGAAGGTTTGTGATACCAGATCTTCAGGAACGTGGCTTTTTAGACACAACGATTTTTATGCAGGATGGGGCTCCACCTCATATTGGTACATGTGTCAAACAGTTACTTCAGCAACATTTCACAGATGAACGGATTATAGGCCGAAACTTCCCCCTTTCTTGGCCACCTCGGTCACCAGATATCAACCCCTCTGACTTCTGGCTCTGGGGTTACCTCAAAGCCACTGTTTATGGTGATAACGTCAGGAATTTGACGGAACTGAAAGATGCGATACGCCGACAGGTGCGCAATATTCCTCCTGATATGCTACGAGCTACAGTTGAGAACGCAGTAATCCGGTGTAACCTGCTTTCAGTAAATGGTGGAGGCCACATTCAACATGTAACTAATTTTAGTAACGATTAAAGACTTGTTAACCTGTGTCTTCGTGTCTAATTTCGTATAGGAATATTGCATAGAGCGCCATTCCATGCTGGTGGTGACCTTTTGAACTAATTTTTTTTTTTGGTGGGTATGAACTTCCCATGCCCTCTTGTGTAATATTACCAAGTATTATAGCTTTTGGTCCAGTAGTTTTTTTTATGGCCATGTCAAAATGGAACTTTAATTATAAGACCTTGAATTTCACATCTCTCCTATTAGCGCTTCTACATCAATTTTCCTTAACTTTCATGAGCTGAACTTCCGATATTTATATTTTGTGTGAGAAAGAACGTCACTGTTACATTTTATATCGTTTTCTATTGGCTGAGCAACAAGCTTCTGCCCTGCTTTCTGCCCAGAAGTTGAACTCAACCCAACTCGAGAAAACCAGGAACCACAAAGCAGAAAAATTCTATGATATCACTTCCTGCTTTTGTCTTTCTACTCGACAGAAAACCAGGAACCACAAAGCAGAAAAATTCTATGATATCACTTCCTGCTTTTGTCTTTCTACTCGACAGAAAACTCTCCTTTCTTTGTAGCTTATGACTCATCCCAACTTGAAAAATACAGGAGATTTCTGTCGAGCAGAAACATGAAAGCAGGAAGTGACGTCAAAAAATTTCTGTTTTATTATTTTTATCCATCTGGGAAACAGCTTTTATTCTTCGCTCACCTGCTGCTACGTCATTCGAGACTATGGAGGTTCCTATAACGCACATCTGTGTATGTACAGTAATAAGACGAAAAAAGGTTCGACGATTAGTATTTAATTCAGCCAATGTATTGAAATTGTTTGAGGTGAATTTATGACGTAAGGCGTGCGGTGAAGATGAATAGTTCGCACGTCCTCTTGCGTTGATGAAGGCGGTGATGAGCAGTCATTTTCTGCGAATTTATCGAATTTGCATTTGTTAATTGCTAATTTTGTGGTAAAGTCCATCGCTGTGATCATTTTACAGCAAGCCCTCATATGAATTTTCCTTGCACACATTGAGCATTCGTAATTGACTTAGAGACGTCAAACAGTCCTGTGTTCAATCTCTTATGCAGATTTGCTCTTTTTAGGCTTCTAGTGGCACTTTTCTCTAGTGAGCAACTGCGGAGTTTTACGACTATAATAATTAAATTCAGTAGTAAATTAAATTTTGTTGCCGTTTAATTTGTTTGAACCCGAGGGTGTTCCCTGTTAGTAAATAAATAATTTTCCAACATTTTAGAATTTTAATTTTGATAATACATAAGCATTTCGTAATATACAATGCAACAGTAAAGCAAACAATGGTGCATTAATTTTGATTTAGATTAAGGAAAAACTACTGTACGAAATTCTTTTACACAAAAGGAACCATACTAAGAAGCTGCGTAATACGACTGTAAATTACTATTATATATATTTTTTTAAATGAGGCTTTAAGTAAAATAGCAGAGTCTTATAAATTACAGTGTTTCGGGACCATCGCTGTACAGGGTGTTGCAGATAACTACAGGGTAATAAAACGGGAAGCCTATCCGTTCGATTGCAGGGGCCGGCTCGGCCGATTGGCAGAATGGAGGGAGGGGATGAACGTCTAAACTGTCATGTTTTTGATAAAATTACCCAATTATCATATGATGTCGAGCCGGCCCCTGCAATCGGGCGGGTAGGCTTCCCGTTATACTGCCCTGTAGTTATCTGCAACACCCTGTATACGATAGAGCGATGTTCCGGAAATATTTTCGAGTTTTAAAATTTTTTGTAATATTTTTGAAATGATCGTATATTATCGTAAGTGTAACAGAAGAAAAGGTCTTCAATCTCGGCGATATAGTGGAGATAAGCAAATGTCCCACGCCTATCGAAACTCGAGTTCTGCTGTAAGATTATGCATTGTTCATGCTCATAGACATTGTTGCTAAATTACAGATAAACGGAGATAAGTAAACCTTGTTAAAATTAAATATTAAATTTTTTGAGAAGAATGACTATGGCCTCATGCGGTACCAGTTAAGGACATTGATCTTAGTCGTCTTTAATGCCCCGTACACATTGGACCGGCAAAGCGGCGAAGCGTCTTTTTCTGCCTCCCTCCTCTGCCGCCCGCGCGAGTTGTTCCCACTGGACCGGCACGAGAGAAGCGGCAAGGGAAGAGAAATTATACAATGATGGCGTCGTGTCGATCTTAAGTTATTGAAGTAAAACTGGACGAAGTTCACGTTTCATAGAAATTTGTAATATCCGATATTTGCTATATCTGAGACAATTCGGAATTTGTTTTATCATTGTTGAAAGGCCAATTGGCACAGTTGAGAATTCCGAAATTCGTTTATTTTTTTTTTTTATATCAGAGTTCATTATAAAGAAGTTCAACTGTGTTATATGTCGCTGAGAAAGCATAATTAAAACATAAAAAATAGAATATACAAATAAACTCTAGTTTTATTTATATTTGTTCAGTGTGCATACTTTCTCGTATTTATAAAAACTATTCAAGATTATTTTTAAATTTGATTGTCGCCGACATCGATCGGCAATATTTTCAATCGAAGCGATCGAAAACCAAATTCGTGATCACGTTTCTGTTCTAAAACTTGCTAATTTCCAACTGAATTATCTAATTACAATTTAACCAAACGTATCTATTTAACGATGTAAAAAGTTGAAGGACAATAGCAATTTATAATTTCACATTTACAAAATAAAGTGCATTCTCTTTATTCTATTTCACTATAAAATTGTGATCCGCCATCATTCTCTTGATCATGTGCTCTAGTAGTCGAACGTGATTGGATGAGCCTGCAACCGGCAAAAGCGGCAACCGGCAAAAGTTGAACAAATTTCAACTTTGCCGCCTGACTTATTTGCCGGCCGCGGCACTTGACTTGACCTATTTCTAGTTGGCCTTGGACGTAGTGCGCATGCGTCAACGGTTGCCGCTTTGCCGCCTTGCCGGCTCAATGTGAACCGAGCATTACTGTGATTAGCAAGTTGCTTCCCTAAATTATCATTGTTCTTTACCGCCAGCATTCGCTATATATCGAGGCAGGGTTTCGAGTGATGGCGAGACCAGATGATGTGGTGCAAGGACGGTCGCAGGACGAAAGAGAGCACGTTCTAGATACCCTATTATAAGAAAGTGTTCGGCATTTAAAGTCACGTGTGTCGTTGCATATTTTCTTGCATTCACGTATCGATAGAATGGACCTGAGAACTCTGTCAGCATATGGAAATGACATTTTTGCAGTGTCCGTAAAGATGCAGTCGTTTTCATCTAAAGGAAAACATGGAAAGAAGAACTTAACGAGATTTATAGTTATACATACAATTTACATAATAGCAAAGACTATATCTAAAATAATAATACTAATTATTATTATTATTATTATTATTATTATTATTATTATCTTAATGTCAAACTTTCGAGACGTGTTTTGGTTATTCCTTAAAATGCAGTGTGTTTACAAATATGACTGCAGCGGTTTGACAGGAAGATGTCAAAGAAATCACGGGTTTGAAGGTGAAAAGTGGAGCGGCACCATCCTGTTGATATGAGGTCTGCACAATCGGCGACTAACGGTACAAAACATGCAGGCCGTTAAGAATGTCTGAAAAGATCACTCCACAAAACTCAAGGAAGGGTTCCAAAACAAATTCCTGGCCCTCACACATTAATCTCCTTCAAGAATAACATTAATAACTCTCACAGTTCGTCTGATATTGTATTTTAAAAGCTGCCAGTCCTTTTTAAGACACCTAGTAGATATACCCTGGTCACAGTTTCTTCCGCAAAGAAAAACGGGCCATAAATTTTGAATTTTGACTTAATGGGCAATTCATGCAACCATAAAGTTTAAAGGTACGCTTCTCATAAACAACCAAACTTTATCATCACAAATGCTAATAGAAGGGCTGCAAGAAATGTACGAAGCCGCTGCAATTTATTTGTAAACGCCCTCTATTCTTAATTTTGCTCTACAAAACGTAGGGTCATTTCAGTTAAACACGGTCGACTTTGAATGGCTGTGATGTTAAGTGAAGCCATTTCTCCATCACCCTCAGTGCTTCTTAAAGTGGGGGTAATTTTATTTTACTTACTTTTGGCACACTGGTTTTCCATGTAGAAAACATTTGTACCAACAAATTTGAATGAAAGAGGCTTTGAATTTCTTGTCGCATTGTTAAGATGGCAGTCTTGAACGTCCGGAAAGTAATTAACGGATCTATTGAATGAAATAAATGAAGGAATTTCAACGATTGCTTATTCGATTTAAAATTTCCTTGTAAATCTACACTCATTGGCCAATGGTCGGTGAAATTACGTAAATTTGTTTTAATTCGTTTTTGTGGAAAATAGTTTGAGGTCATGCGATTTGACCGTATACTTATCTAATTGACGAGGAGTTGGATGAGTCTAATCATAGAACATGGTAAGCATGGGTGCTTATCAAGCTAAAGCGACGATTGAAACAACGAAGCATCTGACAGTGTTCCATAGCCAGAGTATTCAATTGTTGGAAAATGATCCACAGTCTTAAAACAGTGGTGGGTAACTGTGGTTCAAGACGATCAATCATGAGCGAGACCGCTCCCATTCATATCTGCTAGAATCATGCGCCGGGAAATGAAGCGGATCCAAATCGGCTATCGTATGCCTATATAAAAACCCCTGATTTGCCTACGCAAAGAATGGGAAAGTCTAAAGTGGTATCTGAAATGTCGTGACTTAACACTTGAAGACTGGAAGAAGCTTATGTGGTCTGACGAATCACAATACACGTTGTTTTTTTGTGCGTTTGTTTTTTTGTCTGTTTTTTTACTGAAGCTAGCCAGAGGGTTGATGGTGTGGAGCTAGTCACCAGAAATCTGCCAAAAAGTGATGGCGTCTGTTTTCCGGGTCAAAGACTGTATTCTGTTGGACTACCTACCCCAGGGCTTTAATATAACCGGACCGTATTATGATAAATATCTGGATCAGCTGAGGGAGGCAATGAAGACGAAACGCCGTGGGAATTTAAGCAAAGAAATCCTCCTTTTTTGCAGGACAATGCACCTAACGTTGTGGCTGCCAAATTGCATATCCTGGGTTTCTAATTGGTTCACCATCCCCTCTACTCGCCCAACCTAGCCCCGTCTAACTATTATCTGTTCCCAAACTTAAAGAAACACCTGAACGTTTTGAGGACATTTCTGACGTCAAACATTCTGCTGAGGGCTGGTTTCAGGCCTAATCAAACAAATTTTTTTGAACAGACTTGAAAAGCTGCAACAACGCTGTCACGAGTGCATCAGTCTCAGGGGAGAGTATGTTAAATAAATGTGTCATTTCATTGCCTCTGGCTCTATTCTTTCTGGGCAAAGCCAGGAACATCTCAGCACCGACCTCGTACATACTTTATACAGTCCAAAGGGGGCCCAATAAAATATTAAACACAAGTTTTTAATTCATTTGCCATTGTGTGTAGTTTTATGTCTATCTAGACATGTAAGAAATTCAATCTTTTATGTCTATTTTTAAACGAACTGATCACCTGCAAAATGTCTTACTTGCATCTCGTAGATGCCAAGCATTTTTCAAGACAGATTTCTCGAGTAGTAATATTTGCTACGTGCTGAAAATGAAATCCTTTTAAGAAATATCCGATAAAAGTCTCGATTGTCCACATTTTTTGGCATTTTGTTCCTGAAAAAAAAATAACTCGTCTGACAAAAATCGTTCCTAGAAAATCAAATGGGATTTATATATATTGTATTTTAAATGTTTATTTCAATTTACATTGACTTGAAGCCTTCGATTTTATCGATCTTTTAACATATATTTAACCAAATTAAAAAAAAAAACAAACTTCCAAGAACCTTTTCGTCTTGTTTTGTCCTTAGAAAACGGTCCTCCAAGTAGCGCCCAACATTTTATTTACTCCCTGTATATGAAACTGAAGTTCTTAAAATAGCTGGGTGTGATTCTATTTAAATAATTTACACGTAATTGTCACATTCCATGACTTATGAGGAGTGTCTCTAAGCGTTTGATCACATAGTGTACAATCGGAATTAACAAGAGTAGCGAAATCTGCTTTTTTTAAGCGCACTGCTGTTTAATGCTTAGTTACAAAGATGAAAATGGGAGTAAAAATTCCGCGATCTGGACACGAACCAGGCCTTTTGCTGGTGCCGCTCTTACCGATTGAGGTATCGCGGACAACGAACCGCCAAGCTATCACAATATTTCCAAATGGACTTTCCTGAAATCACAAATTAGCTCAACCGGCAGAGCAGGTCCTGGACCCACAAATCGAAATCCTCCCTACCCTTTAACCATCAAATAAATTGATGAATAGTCAACTCAAAGAGAAGATATTCTTCAAATATATCATAATTACAAAGGAGAAAAGGGGAAAGAAAAATTCCGCGACCTAGACTGATTTGTGACTTCAAGGAAGTCCATTTGAACGTATTGTAACAGCTTGGGTTCGATTTCTTCTCTTTATTTAATGCATTACCTATTTCACGCTCTGTACAAGCTTGAACCACCGTAGGCAAATTGCACTTCATGCTGTGAGCATAAAATTAATACAAAAACTACGCCAATAGAACACACATTATCTAATTTTTGATTTTGGAGGCCCTACTATAAGTATCCCCAGGTTGAGAACCTTTGGTAAATGCTGCTAATAGCGTAAACTTGCCACCCAATTCAAAAACCTCATGTTACTTTTCCTGGTTTCTCTCATTTCGATTTCAATTACATAAAAATATATATTAAAGGTAAACTCCACACCCAAAACAACTTTGTTTAAAATGAAAGATGAAAGCCTCAATAACAACGTAGCATAAATAAAAATTTTCAATTCATACTCAAAATTGATAAAATATATAAAAAACTTTCATTTTCCCCTCCCCCTGCGATTGACACTGGCACCATGATTCGGCAACTGTTACGTCACAAGTTGCTGAGAAGTGCTAAGGAGTTTCGAATTCGTGACGTTACACGTTGGACGCTATCGACGCTATTGGACGTGACTAAGCCTTCTGGCATCGCAATGGACTATGAATATGAAACTAGACCGATAGTGACGACTGCGATTTTGATAACAGTGACAGCGATATACAAGGGCCGTTAGCAGAATTAAGCCTACATTCCTTCGGCGTTTAGCACATGCTGTTGCAGTCGTTGTTCTTGATGAACGCCAGGCCCGTTTAGAATTGAAAGAGCATCTAGTTTCCACCTTATATGTGATCTAGCTTCAGCGAGTTTCTTGTTTGAATTGATACTGAATTTGAAACTGCAGTTGCGTAGACAAAGCAAGACGCTTCAAAATGAGCACACGATGTTGTTTGGAGTTGAATACCAGTTCCCTCGCTGTCAAAAACTAATTCGATTGTGATTGTGGAAATCTATGAAACGTGAAATTTCTATCCGACGGTCTATTTACACATCCAAACAGAGAACAAATTGAAGGCATACTGACATAAAACAGGTTAGCAAAATCTTACGATATGTAGAATCGTTCTAAGCGAGACTAGAATCTCGGCGACGAAATTCCCGAGGTTCTCGCGACAGGAAATGACGCCTTGTTCCGCCGTGTTCTCTGGAGAGCGGATGGAAGATCCCACGCAAATTTTCAATTTTCCGAGGCATTTTTCTTAATAAAATATTAGGAAAAATCGAAAAATTTTGAATGATAAATACTCTATTAACTTGGATTAATGTTATGATGCAAAAAAATAAAGTCGATTTTTTCCGTGGAGTTTACCTTTAAGAATATTAACGAGAAAAATATATTTCAATTTCTCTCATGCTCGTAACATTTATCATTTAAATATTGGAAAAAATTAAATCAACATTTTAAACTAAATTATATAGTTAAAAGAAAATTCTTTCTGCCGCGCAAGATCGGGCTTCGAATCCGGCTCTGAGAGAATACATACTTTTTTCTTCCATTTTTATAATTTTTAGTTATTATTAATACCTGCTATCGCATTTTG
>JAHWFO010031644.1:1007004-1019767 GCA_023313115.1 Rhysida immarginata
AAAAAACGTCAGCCAATGAAAAATCAGCATAGCAGATTTCAGCCACTATTTTTTATTTTATTTTATTTTATTTTATTTTTTATAAATAAAGCTGCCTGCCAATTGGCTGATATGATAAAATAGAAGCGTTTTTTTAAACCCTATTATTTAAACTTCACCCCCTTTAAACGTAGCAGCATACTTGTACACTCGCATGCCAAAAGTCATGGGATAGCACCTAATAACGTGTGGGACCTCCTCTAAACCGGCGAAGTGCCACAGTGCGACGTGGCATTGATTCCACAAGTCGGTGGAAGACATCTGAAGACATTGCAAACCATTCCGACTGGAGAGCTTCCCACAATTGCCCATTACGGAGCCACCACCGGCTTGCACAGTGCATGCTTGACAACTTGGGTCCATGGCCTTCATGGGGTCTGCGCCATACACGAGCCCTACCATCAGCTCGTATCAGCTGTAATTGAGACTCATCAGACAAGGCCACACGTTTCCAGTTGTCAAGTGTCCAGTCGATGTGTTCATCGGTCCAGGAGAGACGATGTCTTGTTGTTAGCAAGGGTACCCTCATGGGTCTTCTGCTTTCATATCCTATGGACACCAGATTTCGTTGCACAGTTCGCATCGATACAGCTCTGGTATCGCCCTGGTTAAAATCTGATGTCATCTGGCGTAGTGTCAGTTGCCTGTTAGCGGTGACCATCCTACTCAGACGACGTTGGTCCCGTTCATTGAGAAGGTATGGTCGACAAGTTGGTACTCTCAGTAGACTCTTGAAACTGTGGACCGTGGGATGTTGAATTCTTGAGCCACCTCCGATAGCTCCACATACCAGGCCACGTTCGAACTCTGATAGCTCTCGTCGTGTAGCCATTGTCACACTGAACACCTCACCCCTTACTCATGACAGTGTAACTAAATCTACTGACACAGATTTGCATATTTATACTGTTTGTACATGATGCTACTGCCACTTGAAAAATAGTCCACTGCTATCCCATGACTTTTGGCATGTGAGTGTACAAGTGACTGAAGTTTTAGTGTTTCTTTTCACTTTACGAAACTTTTGATATGAGTGCAAAAAAATAAAAAAATGCAAAAAAGTTAAAATGCAAAAAAATAAAAAAATCAGACACAGATTTCAACCGACCGCATATATATCAATGTCATATTAACAAGCAACGTTTAAAACAAGTGACTGATACGATAAAATTATATAGGACCGTTATATTTTATTGCATTTTTAATTAACGTCTGAAATGGGTTTTCCGTCATTTTATTATGAGTTCTTTATAGGTCGTACTTTTCAACTTTAGTCATAAGATAAAATCGTAAAAATTTCTGCCACCAGCTCCCTAAGTATTAACAGTAGATCTGGGCGCCTAAAATTTCGCAGACCTCTCTCAGGGAATGACCAAATTTGTGGACTCTCCATGAAATTTTAGGTTATATTGTATATTCAAAAACGAGGGGCGCCTTACTTATATAGATCTATTTAAAAAGTATACATTCTAATTTTAATATAAATTTGCGAGTAGTCATTTCATTCTTTTCTGCCGATATTATGGGATGTTTACCCTAACAACGACGAAACAATGCGCCATGTGAACGGGCCAACATTACAAGCGATTGGTTTTAGATGCATTCTGAACAATTCCAACGAATAAATTGGTCATCTAGATCGCCATATATGAACCCCATGGAGCATATTTGGGATTGTATCGTACGAACCATTCGTGCACAAGAGCATGCACCTGCAACCCTCACGCGATTATGGGCGGCTATGGAGACTGCATGGCTGAACATCTCTTCAGAGGAGATGCACTTCACCGGGTAAAAGGGAGTCCTACACGATATTGAATCGGTATCCGATGACTTCAGTGTATATTAAGCTCTTTAGTTTGAGACAGAGATAGTTTTTTAAATTATAATAAAATTATTTAATTTCATTATAAATTTAAAGTTATTTTTGCTAAAAATTTTATACTTTTTAAGCGATAGGAATTTATGGAACTGGGCAACACAATTTTTGTTTACCGAGTGGTCTGTTTAAGACGGGGTTACTCCTTCAAAACGTGGCGTGATTATTATTAACGTCTGCTGCTTAATAATTGAAGGATGGTTCTGTCTCAATAGTTCCACTTCTGTAAATTACGTATTTCTTTTTTTTTTGTCAATGTTTTGTGTTATCAAATCAAACATTTCCTATATTGTGTGATATACAAGGTTTTAGCTTTTTTTTAGGGAGGGTAAATTTTTATTTTTAAAGATATACGAGGGGCGGTCATAAAGTTCATACCGTTGCATAGAAGGCATGATCGTACGGCAACCAAATTTGGTGGTTACACAAACTCCCTGCAAAGTCACACACTGTCATCGATATTTTACCCGTGAATGCCTTAAATGTAGAGACCCATCCCCAGCCGCAGTAATAGCCTCATCATCGCTGTGAAGTCGCCTCCCACGAAGTGGCTTCTTCATTTTCCTAAACCGAAAAAACTCACTGGTCACCTGCCTGGACTTCTTCAGGAAATCGAATAAGCCACTTCGTGGGAGGCCATTTACCAGCGATGATGAGGTTATTTCTGCTTTAAGGAGGGGTTTTCCGAACAAACGACGGGGTTTTCCGGGAGGCGACTTGAATCCTAGAGCGAGCGCTGATTATTGCCAGGGCTCTATGCGGGCTATGGAAGTCGATTGATATTCATATGTGTGCCGATGCCTAACATGACATCTTGCATTATCGTCCTGAAAGTAACAAAACTCTTTACCAGAAAATTCCCCCACACCCGATTGTCCAAAATATCCTTGTAGGCTTCAGAGTTCAAATTGGCAAAGGTCCCAAGCCATGTCATGAAAACCATTCCCACGCCATGATTCCATCACACTATACTACACGATTGGGACAATGAACTCTGCTGAAAGGTATTGGCCATACACAAATAAGCCCATCCGACTGAATCAGAGTGTAGCATGATTCGTCACCCACGAAATGTATTTTCAATTATTCGACAGTCCAATATCGCGTTCCAAACACCACTGGAGTCTGGCAGCCTTCTTGCTTGGTTCATGTTCCAAACTAGACATCCGTAAATGTCGAGTGCATGCAGTTCCTTCCGCAAAGTGTTGTGACTACTGTTGCAACTCCTTGATGATGACTCGGAGTGGTTTCTTGGGCTTTTTATGAACCTCGCGCTTCGACACCGTCGGTCGCGTTCAGTGAGTTTTTGGGAATGTCCGACATGGGGCGTGCGTGTTCCGATGCCTGTAGTGTTCCATTTCTTCACGATATATGACCAATAGTTGTACGTAGATGTGATAATTTTGTCGAAGTTTCACGAATTGACATGCCGGCGATGTGTCCTTTTTCAACGTCACTAAGTTCTCTTCTTCACCGACAAAACGTCATACGAACAAGTTACTACACCAACACTATAAATCACATCCGTTACATTGTTGTATTAACAAAAAGGGAAATATGGCATGAAATAAAACTCTATGGCCATTTTAAATTTATTCTCAAGAGTTAGATTTCCTGAAAATAACCGAAAATCATTTACCCCGTTTAAACTTTGACTTGGCCAACGGAATTCCATGTAAAAAATAAACAAAAAAAATATTGTACAATTATGAAAGGAAAGGTCATGATTTTTCGCGCTTTCAAAATGATATTATCCAGGAGTGGTCTGAAAGTCTATACCTCTGAAAGTGCTTGATAACTTTCGTAAAATTTAAAAATCTCTTAATGCCTACAAATAGAAGTCAGAGTGAGCTATCTGTTGATAACCTTTCGATGACCCGATTATACAAATAGGATATATACAAAAATAATCTCATGAACCGTAATTTTAAGGGACCAATTTCCAATTACACATTGTGAACACTATTAAACGTGATATACGGCCTGTTTCACACGATCCGGGCGTGTGTCCGTCCGGCCAATTGCCCGGACGCTGTCTTTACGTGAGTGCACGGATCCGGACTTTCGGTGGAGGAAATTTATCACGAGAGATGGACCGACGCAAAAAAAATTGTTGTGCTCGCTTCATTAATACCTCGACGAAAAACGTTGCAAGAAAATTGGGTTCATTCGTTTTTAGAGTAAAGATATCGTCTAGGAACTTTCAATGTCCTTTTTGCAAAATTAAGAGAAGACGAAATTAAAAATTTTAATTATTTAATTATTTCCAAACTTTTGATGAATTGGTGGAACGTTTGCGGGGATACTTATAGAAACAAAATGCAAATATGAATAATTGCATTCAACCAGCAGAAATATGATAAGTGAGTGATAAAAAGACAACGCAGCAGAGCAAAAAGCCAGTGTCCGGATGACAAAACACTAGAGTGCAGTCCGGGTAAACGCCCGTCCGAGACCTTGAGATTTGTAGCAGGGATATTCGGGCGTTTCTTCTCCCGGACGGGCATTTGCCCGTGCCCTGATAATGTGAAAGAACAAAGTCTTTCGCGTGTAAGTTACAAATGGTAATTTAAAAAATACTGAAGGGAAAGGAATCTGAAACACAGCTAGATTTGCACGTTACTATCTTATTATTTCTCAACATAATTCCGGACGTTGTTGTTGATGTATATGTCCTATCGACGTAATAGTCTTTCGATACCTTCTAGTTAGAAAACTGGGCTTTGCTGCCTGAGCCAGTTTTGCAGTTATTTTCAAACACCTCATCATTTGCTTTTTTCAGAGTGACGTTCACCTCTCTGGTCCGCTCAAAAACTATCTTGGCAGCTAGCGTTGTGCAAATGACGACAGAGGATGAAAGTGAAGTGTAAAACTAGTCTTTGCTGCCAATTTTAATTTGAACGCAGATTGATAATTAGAGCAAGAAGCATGGGACATTCCATTTCTCAAGTGGTGTGGGCATTCAACATTCCTCGATCCACAGTGTCAAGAATGTATAGAGAGTACTTTAATTCAGGGGTTACCACCCACCATGGACAGCGCAATGGCTAAATGCTCTTGACTAGGGACATCTGAGCAGAATGGTCCTTCGTAACAGACACACGTCGCTACGTCAATTAAGAGACACATTCAATGAGGGGCGTACTAAAACATGATCGGCGTCGGTGGCTCAGTGGTTGCGTGATCGCCTCTGATACCCGAGTACGCGAGTTCGATCCCGGCCGAGGACGGCGAGGATTTTTCAGGGGGAAATCCTGAGATCACGCCCTTCCTTCGGAAGGGAAGTAAAGCCGTTGGTCCCGTGTAGTCGTTTGCCGGCTGCACGTTAAAGAACCCTTGCGATGCAAAATTTGCGGCCCCTATAACGCCGTCCTGATATGACCGTAGTAGCTGAAAGGGACGTTAATACCAACCAAGCCAAACCAAACCAAACTAAAGCATGTCTACGAATAGTGCTTTTTACTCACAGCACGCCATCGAAAGTTGTGACTCGCCTGGGATAACGAAAGTAATTGGTTGGACATCTATGACATTACAAAATATCCCTACTATTATCACAGGTGAAGTTTACCACTACCGTGGTATTTTCGCAAGAGACTTAAGTAACAGTTATTGAACATCACACCATAAACCTCCTGAGATAAGGCAGCACTTAGAAAGAATGTAGACTTGGAATTAAATCGCCCCTAATAAAAGACTGCAATATTAGACAGAATACACTTTTGCTTCCTATTTTATTATTAATAAAAGTGGAAAAGTACAAGTACCAGTTCCAAATATGAGTTTATACATTTTGTCCTTTTCAGATATTTTTCGCTATATTCTGGTTTTATCATTCTCATTGGTACTTGCCGGCTTATTCCTCTGATTCCCCTGCTCCACCCTTCCTTATCCTTTGTTTTTTTAACAATTTAATTGTTTGCCAATTGACTGAATTTACTCCTGGTTTCACACTCAGGCTGTGTTTGTCTTGCTATTTCCAGGTCTTCGTATCCAAAGAGTATGCTCTCCACTGTATCCTCTGCTCCCCCTTTCCTTACTCTGCGTTTCTTCTCTTCCTCCGCAAGCTCTTTTTTCCAGCCCTCCATTCATTTCCCGCCCTCGATCTTTGTTTTCATCCTCATACTCGTACCCAACAGTGGGGAGGGTGGGCTAAGGTACGTACCTCATCAGGGATCGAAACTTGCAATTAAAAAAAAAACTGATATATCATTTTCTTTCTATTTTGGTTGCCGAAATCTTATAGGGAGTACGATATTTTATCTAAAGTTTTCCTAGCGATGCAAAACAAGAGATTGGAAAACGTTGCCTGCCCAAAGGAATTTCTTTGATTTCGCAACAATAGTTTCTTTATCCTTTTGTTTCTTTTCCTTATTTCACCGCGTACTAATTCCATCACAGCAACTATATTGTCCCATTAAAAGACAAATAACTTATTTAAAGTAATTATTAAAATGTATCATTATTATATGCAAAATTCATTTCCCTTTTTCAACTGCATCTAAGATATTATGAAATAGCCACTTGTGTAGTGAAAGTTTATTTTTCACATAATTTTTGAAAATTCAATTATTGTTAACGTATTAAAAGGGATCCCCCATAAAGCCCCCTCTGCTCTGATAAAATCCCACCAAAAGAAACTGAAATTCGGATAATTATACAGAAAGTATAAATTATTGTTTTTTGACAAGGGCAATCCCTGTCCGAAGTGTCAGATTGTTTCAGAGTTTATTTCATTGTTGCCACCGCAAATATAAAAGAGAAAGTTTGTGACGAAAGAGCGTCATTACTTGCGAAAAACATGACTGCGTGAATCTTGAGAAGAGCGACAGCAGATTGAAGTTGCATCATTTTTGGCGTTTTAAAATTCGCTTTGGTTTTGCTGCGGAAAATGAAATAAGAATTGGAGAACATTCCAGGAAAAAATGCCTAAAGCTTAAAAATGCCGACAAATGTTTATTCATAAGCAGTTCCAAAGAAACAATGCACATGATGTAAACTCTCCCAACATGCCAACAATCAAATCCGACGGACCGTATACACTTTTTCTTCTTTAGTTGAACATCACTGAACACTTTTGAACTGCAGATTTTTATGTCAGCGCTCTAAATCAATGGCGAACCCTCCAAGCAAAACGCCTTTAAACGTGCTGTATGACCTCTGTTCTCTTCGAGGCATCATCCCCATGTTCGATCTGCTATCTATTAAAGGTACACTTCACGAGCCGATATTCGTCTATCGTGTTCTTGTGTACAAAGTAATTGCAATTGGAGTAGGACATACTAAGCAAATGGCGAAGCATGCGGCTGCAAAAGCTGTCCTAGATAGTTTGCTTGGTCAAAATCAGGAACGACCAGTGGAAGATGACCGTCCAGTTGCTAATAATAATAATAATGGTCTTTTTCAAGGTAATCCTGTTGGTGAGGTTCAACAGTTATGCACGGCAAGACATTGGCCTCCACCATTTTACGAACTCACATCGCAAGAAGGATTGCCTCATGATCGTATCTTTACAATTGCATGCAGTGTTAAGAAACACAAGCAAATAGGCGTGGGAAAATCAAAAAAACTTGCCAAACGCCATGCAGCCTATAAGATGCTACAGGAGCTAAGAGATATTTCAGCTGGAGACGGAGATGTTATTGAAGATAGTGATGATGAAGTGATGTCTTGAAAAAACAATACAGCACTAAACCGGTTTTAAGGTAAACTTGTTTTTATCCCCACTTCAACTCCGATGCATTTTCTTTATTATTAAATTGTTAAGAAGAAAAAAAAAAACACACAAAACTCATAGTGTAAATTACGTTCAGCAGTTGGAAGAAATTGCTCGCGAACAAAATTTCGAGATTAGATACCAGAAAACAGAAGACAGTGTCTCTTCGACCTTTCTATCCTACCTTTGCTGTATGTTGGAAGTTCTTCCACAAAACTGCCTCACTACACCATGGAATAGCTTAAAATAATAACGAAAATTGCTGCTGAAAACTGCATTTCAAGTCCCAATGATGAAGAAATGTATTACCATGACAATGGACAATTTAATAACAGAAATGGGTTTGTATAATTTTGATTTTTTTTGTTTTTCGTGTGCAACTTGTAAACAATGGGCATGCAGCTCTTAATATTTTAAAATCTTATTTGTGGTAGTTTCAAATTTTCTTTCAGGTTTTCATTGTTTACGACCAATTTTTGTATTCAAATTCGTAAGGGGGGAAATTATATTAATTGTCATTGCAAACTAATTGGTATTATCAAATAATATTAAATTTTATTTTAAGTTGATGCCTGAATGTTTGTATCTGCAAAGTTTAAAAGCAGCAATCTAGGGAGAAAAGACAATGGCACTTTACCCTTGCAAAACAATGGATTGAACCATATTTTTTTTCATTACTTTTTGTTTAAGGAACAACAAGCAAAACAACCATACAATGAGTTTGGCCAGTGCATTTCATGTGCATTGCTCACAACTTAATTTGTTGCTTTTGAACTTTAGATATTTTACAATTTATATGCAAATGGATTGAGCATATATAATGTAAAATTAAAGAAAAATAAGTGTTTATTATAAAAGTAAACGTATAAAGGACTTCATTATGTATTGACCAACTTTTATTTAACTGGATATGTACTAATGTACGTTTTAATTTTATTATTATTTTTTTTGGATATGTATATTCGTTTCAACTTGTTAAAAAATGAAAGATGGCGTTAAGTAATTCCTTTCTTGTTCCAAACATTTAAGGGTATATGATGCTTCCTTAATAAGCAGATAGCAAAAATACATTAAAAAAACAAAAAAAAAAAAAAAAAAAAAAAAGGGGGATAGTTTTTTGTTTACCTTTTTTATTTTTTTTATTACTTTTGATTTCTTTGTTTATCCTTTAAAATTATTTATTAATTAAATTAATTTCCCTAATTATTAACTAATTTTCATACAAATTAATTTCAAAATCCAAACCTAATGAATAATTTGATTGAGTTAGATAGATTGATCAAACAGTTTATTATTTTGTTCATTTCCAGTTCTTTCTGTAATTGCAAAATTAATTATTTCCAATCCTTTATTTTGAATTTTTTTCATTAATTGAATAGCAAATTAATTGCTGTTTCCTTTTGTTATGTTAACCGTTTTCTTGTTGAATAAATAAAAAGTTTATTCTTTTCATGCAGTGTGCCTTCATATGTGTGTCCATTTACGAAGCTAGGATTCTTCAAGAATACAGGTCATTGCTCCTTAACTTAGCCGATTTTGAATGATTGTCACTTCACGTGAAGCCACCTTCTCCACCACCGATTATGTTTCTCCTGATTCCTGGCAATAGCCCGGCAGCGTAATTTTCATGCTAGCAGACTTCTTTGGGGCGACGTCTTCCGAGATCCCTTTTGAGAAGGCCAAAGCCACAAAATACCATGGGGGAGGCGTCAGGTGACTTGACAGGGATAGCAGAAAAGGGTATTGCACGAATGCCAGTCTCTTCTTCCATTTGTGACATGAAATTTTGTGTTTGCGAACTGTGTGGCTGGACGCCATATCTTGATGAACGCAAACTTTGCTCTCCTCTTCGTACAACCCCATGAAGCCTTACGGAAAACGTTCACGACATCTGCTGGACGGTAGGTAATGGCACGAACCTTACCACAATCTGTGAGGTAAACCCACGCTTCATCCAACGTGACAACAAACCGCCATTGCTCGCCCGCAAGTTAGCCTTCGTAGAGTTTGCGGGCGTTGGTTTTGCATTCACGGATGTGACGTTGATGAAAAGCATGAACCCTGGCTTTATGGAACTTGTGCTTTTAATTATGCGGTTTACCGTTGACGCAGATGTTCCTGTGTCGGAGGGTTTTCCTGTGCTGCCTTTTTCTTGATCTTTTTGAATGTCATGTGAACGGCTGGGGTGGGGTCTCTTTTCATGGTCCCTCTACGACGAAGTAGCTATTCATGGGTGAACTTGTCGGGAACGCCCGACTTACGTATGTCAGCCATGGAGTTAACAGCAGCCTTCGATAACGAAGTTCCTTCCCTGTTGCACGATGCGTACGTACCCTCTCCAAAAATCAGTAATTTTTCTAGTCATGCCCTGAATTTTCTGCGCTCGTTTCCTGAACAAATATTTATGGGATGCCCACTGATACACCATCTGATTTACATTCCATTGCCGGGGAGGAGTGTTGAAAATCGGCTAAGTTAAGGAAAAATGACCCTCCGTACAAGGAGAGTGTGTTAATACAGTAAAACTTCGTTATAACGAATCTCATAGGAGCACAAAAGTTGTTTTTTTACTTGTACTCGAAATCTATACTATCCAATGCATTGAAAAGGCATTCATTATGTTTCTGAAGTCCTAGTCGGGTTCGTTAAGAATTGGTTCATTATCATCGAAGTTTTCTGTATCAGAGTTCGCTATAACACGAGGGCCATTTCAAAAATAATGCACACGTTGATAGCAGTGGGTGCATGGATGACGCAATCGTAACACAATTTTACGACATTCGTAGTTGAACTCTTGGGGCATCAGTATGTGTGTTTGTTCTTGTTCGCTAGTGTGTAACATTTTTGAAACGGGAGATGCAGGCGTCTCGGGTACTATAATCTTAGAAGATCAGATATTGTGTATCAACTCTGAGTGTATACAAACTTTAATTTGCGTAGCCCAATGGGATATAGTGCTATTATGGTGCACTGTCTGATTGCCACATACATCACGCAAAGCACTATGAACTTCGGCTGGAGTTTTGCCACGGTCTAAGCATCTAAGTTACAATACCCGAGATGCCTGCGCAGTTCATTGTCATAAAAGAGGTCGTACACTAGAGAACTAAAACATACACGTGCTGATGCCTCAAAAGTTCAAGTACAAATGATGCAATTTTTTTTTTTGCGATTGCATCATCCATATGCTTTACGTTTGAAATGATCCTCGTATTTTTTTCATTTTAATATAAACTATGACAATTTTAATGTCAATGATCTGGAAGAGAAATCGTAAAAATGTGTATGCAAATTCCTCCTGGAATGATGGTTCCAGACCATAATCTAATTAATGCTACGAGATAGTGGTATACATATATTAGAGGGGAGAATAATATAAACACCTTTTAACCCAGTAATAAAATCTTTATTAGTCAAGGGCTGGCCTACCCTTATCTTGGATTGGAGCTTGTATTCGATACGGGTGGACAAATACAGACCATGCACAACGGTCTCTAATTGCGAAACTATGGATGGAAATCTCTATTTAGCTAATCATTCGAAGAAAGATGCTCCAGTTCATCCTTGTGCTTTTGGAATCATGCTTGTACACTTTTAGCAAGGTGAAAGGGGTGGGTGATTGTCTTTGTCTTTCGCTTGGGGATGCGAACTGGATGGGATTGCCCAGAACGCTGAGAAAAATCTTTCAGGCAGAACTACAACTGGCCACCCCAACACGATGCCTCAATGGAAATTCTTGACAGTAGGAAAGACAGTCAACATGAAAAGTTTTTACGGACGTTCTCCAGAATAAAAACCTCCGGTGGTGCAAAACAACGTTAAGTGCAGATTCGTCAGAGCAGGTGATCATTTCCCATTACTGTTTTATCCCATATCGGTAATCACTGCACCAATGTCGTTGCTTTAAAGCATTACACGATGTTTCAAGCATTTTGGAATAGTTGATCTTCAAATATTTGCATTTCCTTTGGACAGTTTAGGTGTTACCGGGTGCTGGAAATGGGCGTTCAGCTCGGAGGTTATCTGGGCCACCATTATCTTGTGGTTTCGGGCCACAATCCGTTTCAACAACCATTTGTTATTCGGTGAGCTTTGTTTTCCACCGTTATGCATCGAAGATGACGTCCTACTGTGCTTTGTGTAGGCTGTCATAACAGCTGATATAGTGCTCCTTCTAATTCTCACAATATTGGCTGTTAGACAATTAGTCCAAAGTAAAATTAACAATATCTAACAATCGAAATTAGAAATTTAATGAACTTTCGTTGGACAGGCTATAACAGAATATTGAAGGAGCACTGATGGGTATCCATTGTGCTCCTCGAACTACTTAAGGACAGTTCGCACTGATGGGTGTCATCACTCACCGTGAAGACGAGTCAATACCCAGAGGGGGCTCAGGGAATCGGCGCCCTCCAAAAGCGAAATGAAAAGCAGCAAAACATTAGGAAGAGTCGGAATTTTGTTTCGAATAATATAGGGTGGCCCAACATACTTAACAAGATTAAACGTCAATTTCTCAGCTAGCAGAAGGTATAATGGTTTGAAAATTGTGTGATACGTTCGTACAAAACATTGGGCGAACTGCGAACATTTATCGAGCGTGAAATTTTGGTCCTTTCAACAAAGTTGAAGGTGGTGATGAATTTTGCAATCCTGTCATCGAACCAATGCCAGTTCATAAGCATTGTAATCGGCCTAGTTTGAACTTCAGCCTTATTTTTCCTGGTACAACACAATTTTCATCTTGGTAGGTAATTTTTGGGCCACTCTGTGTAAGGTTAAGGCTATCCGAATGAAACTTAATCAGTTCTGTTGCAAATTTTTTGCTACGGAGAAAGGTACAAAATTAAAGGTAATGTCGGCAAATGGAATTGAATTAAAACTGATACAATGTAGCAATGAAAAAACGTTGTCTCGCTCGAGGGTTTCAAAAAAAGCTAAGTGTTCCGGCCATAGACGGCGCCACTTTTACTCTTTAAGTGTATGGGTCTTTTTATGACTTGGAACCCGGAAAAGGCCTGAGATCTTTTCATTAAGTCCTTAGCAGGCCCGTAGCCGGGGGGGGGGGGGGGGCGGGGGGGGGCGACCACCAACCCAAAATGGAAAAAGGTCCGAGTAAGTGGAAT
>JAHWFO010031644.1:1019867-1049280 GCA_023313115.1 Rhysida immarginata
AAAACCCCCCCCCCCCCCCCCCCCCAAGATAACATCCTGGCTACGGCCCTGCTTAGCATTTGCGAATTTGTCAATTCTTTCTATAAAAATTGCTCGTAATCACTCAAATATAAAACTGAAACATTTCTCCACTCAAAAATCTCATATCACATGTCCATCCACTGTTAGTTGGTCTCTTCGACCCTCTGATCTCACTCCCCTGGACTTTTTTTCTGGGGATATTTTGAAAATAATGATCTATGCAATTACCACAACAACACTAGACGATCTGCACCACCGACTCATTGCTGCTTATACAGAGATTTCTGCTGAAACTCTAAAAGGCTGTTGGGAACAGCATCATCGTGATCAACTGTACTTTTTAGGTTTGTGGAAGGCATCTTCAGCACATTCATAATCAGTTTTTGCTTGCTGAATAGCATCTGTATTTTCAATTTTATTACATGCAAAAGATAAATGTCAATCAGTGTTATGCCTTTAGAAATGTTTCATTTTCATTTTTGAGTGATCCAAAATATTAGGATAGCAAGACATAATTGCAAGTTAATGCACCTATGCGAGATACCAAAGAATATTCAGCATTATGGAATAGGAAAAGAAACAAATTTTTTATGAAATATTTTCACTTAGAGCATATTGAAGCGAAGAAGTCCACAAACTTATGTCGTATGGAATTGAGGATTTTATCGAGGAGGTCCTCGCAACACCTTAATAGGAGAGTCTCCAGTTCGCGGGGAGTTAACCCGACTGCAGTGCTTCGGCCAAATGCATTCCAAGAATGCTCGATTGGATTCAAAAATTTGCATAGCGGAATATTGACAGGTGCGGACTCGTGACCTTTCATCTACTAAAGAAGACGCAGGTGTTGTGTTATTTGTTATATTCGTTCGTTGAATCATGCCGCCGAAAATGGAACAGTGATGGGAGAGGTTTATGCATGCCCTTTCCGAAAAAGGATATTTCTCTGGCTGCATCGCAAAACGCTATAAAGCTCTCGGGCTTTTCTATATCAGCAAGTGGTATCCAAAATACTCGTCTGCAGGCACAGAAGTTAACCATCGGTGATCTTAGCAATGAGTTATTACTAGTCTGGAAAGGCATATTCTGGTAGCAAAGGAAAACCGAGCAATTGCGACGGGCAAATGCACTATACACAGGGGTGTCACAGTTAAAATCATTCACCAAAATCTTCCACTGGAAAAATGCCAAATTCCAACAGTACATACCTTACTCCCACGTAACCTAGCGGAACGCAAGAACAAGTGTTGGAAAAAGCATCTTTCAGGAAAACTTGTAGAATATGGTAACGTTAGACGAGGCGTGAATATATCTGCTGGATACATGCAAAACGCGGGCAATATAAAGATGACCACCCGTGCCAGGCTTTTTTCTTAGATATTTGGGGGGGGGGGGGGGATTTACATGATTAAAGATTATGAAGAATTTAATGGTGTCTATCCCATTTTCCGGAAATAGCTGGAAATTGGTTGGAAATAGGCGCACCCGGGGTTCGTTTTAGTAGATGTAGATCAAGTAGGCTGTCTTTGGATAGGCCTTGGAAAAAGAAAACTTTTGTAAGAAACGTTTTTTACTAATCTGCTTCCTTCAGGAAATAAACAATAAAAACATTTTCACATCACGTGTTTGAACTTTCAACGATTCCTGCGCATGGTTTGTTGTTATCGTAACAGGTTAACACTTAACATGCCTTCTTCCAACAAAGAAGCGTTTGACATGTTGATTGTGTTAGGAGAATGTCAGCAAAACCATCGTCCTCTGGAGAGGTTGTACGCTGTGATCAGAAGACAGGGGTGAGAGAGCTACTAGCCGCCGTTCGACGGCTTTCTCGTGACTCAGGAATAAGCTACGGAACTATTGTGTGGCGGATACTCTACAGCAATGACTTCCATTCCCTTTCACATTCATCTCCACCAGGCGCTTGAAGGGTATAACTAGTAGAGGAGACTGGGGTTTTGTCAGTGGTTTAGAAACCAGCCACAAAGACTCTACGTTTAAAAGCATCGGGGATATGAACATCCATAATGCACTTTAATGGGCCCAGGAAAATCCTCACTGGCTCCGTCAGATAGACTACCAACATGTGTGAAGGGTAAATAAGTGGTGTGGCATTACCGTATTTCTTCCAGGATAACCTCATCTTGGTAGTATATGTCGGCTTTCTGGAAAACGCGCTGCTGAATTCCTTGAAGATCTCCTCTTAGCTACGAGGGTTGGCAGGTAGTTTCAGCAGGATGGCTGCCCCGCACATTATTCGCGAATCGCAGTGAAAAGCTGTAATGCGATGGATTAGTAGGGCTGAACGCGTAGCATGGCCCCCGCGGTCTTCAGACCTCATTCATCCTCAATTTCTTTCCTCCGAGGACGGCTAAAAGAAATTGTGTACCAAGAACATCCGACAACGAGGAAGCATATACAGGACCGAATAAGGGTTCTCTCGACCGCAAATGCTAGCAAGAAAATAGACGGCACTTTGAACATTTAAACCTGCATTTGCCCTAAAAGTGTTTTGTTCAGTTTCTGAAGGAAACCTATTGGAAAAAAAAAAGTTTCCAAATAAAAAGTTGTCTTTTTCCAAGGGCTGTTTAAAGTTTTTGGGCGGGCCTCGGATCCATTTCCGGAAAATGGGATAGCCACCATTAAATTCTTCACATATTCTTCAGTCATGTAAATTTTTTTCCCAAAGCTCTAAGACGTCGAAGCTCCGAGAAAAAAAGCCTGGTCTTATACACACTGTACGTATTATTGTCATAATGGAAAAACATACGTTAAATAAGTACGTATATAAGATAGTGAAATATTTCATTATACAAATCAAAAGAGAAAAATTAAAATTATTTTAATAAAAATAAATTTCAGTGGAATGCAATAATAATAATAATAATAATAATAATAATAATAATAATAATAATGAAGTGAACAGAATTTTGTTTTCTTCTTTCAAATCCTTGTATATTTCACATACCATTATTAATCACTTTACCTTATTTCAGGCCAACCACAACCCTTCTCTGGCAGGAGCTTGTAGTTCACATAAACCGAAAATACATTTGACCTTAACAATTGCATCGGAACTTGTAGTTGTCTTCAACAGATGGCAATAGAAAATTGGTTATGAAAATGAAGGCTATGTAAATCATCTGCTATTGAATCTTATTGGCAAATTTAAGCATTTATAAAAAAAAAGCATTTATAAATAAAATAAAGTTGTAATTTTTATTTCTCTATATTAACACACGTATTCATTTTCTTTATTAATAGTGAACATGGCTAATGAGGCCAAGTTATAAGCAGATTTTACAAAACCCAACCTTTCTAAACTTCGGCAAGTTAGGTAATAGCAGAAAAAGGTGTGTATAATTTCACTTTTTTTTTACACACAGAATTACGCTTCTTCCTTCATAAACAAGATTACGTATAATAATTTTTGGGGCCGATCTTCATGATTGGCTAATATAAAATCAAAAATCAGAATACCTGCTATAATAGGTAAAAAAAAAAAAAAGTTTCCCCCTATCCCCTTAGCCGGCCAGGTGGCCGAGAGGGCTAGGGCGTAGGCTTTCTAGTTCTCGAGTCCGCCTGGTCGTGGGTTCGAATCCCGCCGTGGGCACAGGTTCTTTCTACTCTGTGCCGTGGGCATGGATGTTTGTGTTTGTCCCGGGCTGCGTACAGATATAACTTGTGCAAAAGGCGCAAAATGACCTAAGTAATCGACGCCTAAATTTCTAGAACCCCTCCCCCCCCCCATCCCCTTATGTCAGGGATGGGCAAACTAGGGGCCGCATCCGTAAGTAAGGAAGCATGTAATTTTCATGTATGTAATCGAAATTTACATGTCAACTAATAGACTCATATCTAGAGTGTGTATCTTAATTATAATAAGGGAACCTCAAGAAGTGATAATGAAATTTCGTATCTAATATAGGTAACACCCATGTTTTTGATATGCATGTGTTAAAAATGGCTATCTCGGAGAACGAACGATATTTATATCGCCTCCTTTCGCTTTCATAGGCATATAAGATATTGCAATTTTTGTGAAAAATACAAATTCATTAGATATGCATGGTGACTTATGTTTTGACCATTTTTACTCCTTTTACCATTATTGTAAAGATTTTAAAGAATAAATTTTGTATCAGAAATTACCAGAGAACGATCGATGTTTGGTCAGGAAGGAATGATCAGAGTAGCATTTAGTGATTGTTTTGTTTAAATCGGTGACGCTCTACAACTTTGTAATTGGAACTTTTTCTCTATTTATCATGATTCTAAAGTTAATTTTTAAAACTTCGCCGCGCTTACTCTACGGGCGCTGGTAATATTTTTATTCAATCGGGTATGGTCATTTTCTTATAGATAGAGATGACTTTTATGGCTCTAGCACCTTTTGTTCTAAAGTTATTCGACTGTTTCGGGGATTTACTCTACACCCTCTATATAGGTATTCAATGTGCCTATAAAATCTTTGAATATGAATTTTGGCACGTAATATTTTTATAATCGGTATATTATTGGATATAGGATTTTATATATAGGACCACTAATATATATGGATTTTTGTTCTCAGTACTTAAATATATTCATCTTTTATTTAACACAAAGTGGTAATCGAGTCATTCCTAAGGTTCTACATTTTGTAAAAAATATTATCAAAATTTATTTTTATCTTTAGATCAACTTGTGTTCAGAACTTACAGTCGAGTAATGCAGCCGTGATGAACGTGATCATCCACTGGCACCTCCGAGAAACGAAGCGTAATCTCATAGACGATAAGGATAAAAAGTTTCATGAAGTATTGATCTGAAATTCAAAGAAACATAAGTCTTAATTGTCCTGAAGACATTAACAATATCTGTATAAAATTTGTTTTATAGTGTTTAAGATAAATGTTTCATTTTAATCACAGATTAATAATAAACATATGATGAACTCGAAAGAATCATGTGACTAAATGTCCTGCAGCGCACCAGTGAGACGAGAAATACAAATGTGAGTGGATGAATTTAAGTCTGGATTTCAGTTCTTGTTTAAAATTTTACCATGAGATAGGCCGAGAATCGCTTACTGAGAATTGTTGCAGTAAGGCTTGGTTATACAGGGTGTCCTAAAAATTCCCGTTGTAAAAATACGTCAAATGTCATTGAAAAGGAATTTGTAGAGGAATTTATAATACAGGTTCGAAATGCCTCCCATTTTCCTGGAGGTATAGCTCAATACGTTTACTCTAATTTTGAGATAGGCGTCTCAAGATGGCAGGAGTGACGTCTTATACTATTCGTGTAATTGCAGTTTTCAGCTTATCTACTGTGTGAGGGTTATCTGCATTCCTTAAATATCCACGCAGAAAAAAAAATGTGGATAGCCAAAGTTTTTCTAAATTTTGAAATTTTGGGCGTCTTAAAAGTTGCCCTACTCCGATTTTAAAAATTGAAAATTTTGAAAAACTTTGATCATCCCTGGCTTTTTTTTCTCTGGGGTATATTCTCCTTCTAGCCACTATATCTGCGCCTTGGAAATAAGTAATAAAGGAAATAAGAAGATGGAAATTTTGCTATATGACTCTAAGCTCCTACTAAGAACGCGGCTTTTATTCCACTAGACCTAGGTCATTTTTATCAGTATTATCAAATTGATATTCGTCATATATAATTTCAACGCAGCTGACGAAACAGACAAGCCTGGGCACTGAAAACTCTCCTGAATATAGTAGAGGAATCAATAGAAGGTATATTTTTGTATTTCATTTATTAAGAGCCACCTGAATATTGGTATTGGAAGCTGTATACAGGACGTTGATTGCGCACGTGTTTAATTGTTTATTGCGCATTGTTCACGGAGAAATTAGCCATGCTTTCTCCATGCTTTAATGTTAATGGTTTTTTTTCAATGCGGCTGAGTACTAAATGTATCGTTGATCATTTGCAGTTAAATGCTGTTCAAGTGGAGCTCGAGAAATAACGAATTTGTCTTTCGTTTTAAGATTTAAGATGTATTTTAATAATTCATATCTGTTATACAGGGTGAACCAAAAGTCTCCCTGCAATATATATATTTCTCAACTTTATATATTAAAATGTTCGTCTGTTTTTATTATTATACATTTTTGTTTGATGCAATGCTTGCAAACGGGCTAGAAGTTTCTAACGTGCTATTTTAATGTAAATTTACTCAGCTCTACCGCTATGTATTTTTATAATTTTATAATCCGTTTGGTACCACCATGGCCGATCGCGGACGTCCAACGATGCCCGTCAACTCATTGGATTACAGTGAAACAGATGTACGAGAAATTTACACGAAAAGATCGGTCCGCAAAACGCAAGGAAACGTACCATTAGAAATTCCTGACCTCGCACTTTAATCTCCTGCAAGAATGACTGCCACCGTTTGCCTTCTGTTCCATTTTAAAAAATCGGCCTCGGTGGCTCAGCGGTTGCGTGATCGCCTCTGATGCCCGAGTACGCGGGTTCGATCCCGGCCGAGGACGACGAGGATTTTTCAGGGGTAAATCCTGAGATCACGCACTTCCTTCGGAAGGGAAGTAAAGCCGTTGGTCCCGTGTAGTCGTTTGCCGGCTGCACGTTAAAGAACCCTTGCGAAGCAAAATTTGCGGCCCCTATAACGCCGTCCTGAAATGACCATAGCAGTTAATACCAAACAAACCAACCAAACCATTTTAAAAACCTTCAGTCCTTTTTAGGACATCGTGTATCTAGAATGGAACAAGATTTCTAGCGTCATAGACATTAGCGATACAACATTTGAAGAATTCGTAGAAGCTGATAACATGTGATAACGACAACTTTTAAAAATGAAGAAGCACCAGACGAGTTAATCTCACAGTCAAACAATGAAGAAGGTAATGTAGAATTGGTATGCTCCGAATGTGGTTGAAAGACTCATCATCATAATAGAATCCACAAAACATGAATTTCTTCAGAATCTGCGATAATGAAGAAATACGAGCAATCAACAATATTTTGAGCTACACTACTGTATAATCAAGTAAGGACAATGTTATTACAAGCAGATTTTGTAAAAATAATTCAGTACAAAATTATTCGAAAAAGCAATTCAAATGGTAAATCTATCACTATGTTACTGTATGACAGTAATGAATAAATATCACGTCTTTTTTTTAAGTTTTCAGGTGAACACCTCCTTATAAGCCAGTAATGGGTTCTGGGAATGCTAAATTATTTTGTACTGTATGTTTCATTATAATGAAAATAAATAAATAATAATAACAACGAACTCCAATGTAACAAATCTTTAAATTTTCAGTCCGTTAATTTCATTATAGAGGTTTCATTATGAATTCTTCTTTATTTTCAATTGTAAATTCTTGGTTGTAGTAGCTTAACTGACATTATTCTAAATTGTCTATACTATTAATTATTTGTTAAAAAATTGTGCTCACAAAAAAAATAGGATAAAAAATGTAAAATTGAGTACTTGGACCGCTTCCACTATTAATAGAAGAGTAGGGAGAACTAACTATGCAAATTAAATCCAGGTCTTCGTATTTGGAAGATACCAAAACGCTGTTGCTATGCGTGGACATGGGGAGGGCAACTACAAAAAGTTAAATTTCGCTACTCCTCCCCTTAAATCGGGCGTATCCAATCAATATCTATCAATATTGTTGACTGCGCATGCTCACTCGTCCAATTCGTTCCTTGGCGGTTATTTTGAATTCAATTTGGTTCTTCACGATCGAAGGCAATATTCCTGTCTTGTGTGCTTCTGTAGGGTGACCAGGAGAATTTTTAGAGTGAGTTTGGCTCATTTTGTCCTTTATCGTGAATATTTTTTATTGAAACAATTCTTTTATTAAATTCAAGTTAATTCGTGTAATTTTTTTTTAATATTTAAAACATTCGTTTTCACGTTCAAGGCAATGACAGTTATTTTTGCGTAAAATATTTTTAACTAAGTAAGTTTTATTTTATTGGAAATTCGACATAGAATGTTACTTAGGTTATATATCCATATATATTTTACTAAAAAATCTAGTTTACGTGGCTAATTTCGTGTTAATCTTTTAACTTCGTGTGACTCGTAAATGTTCTGGAATATTCTTTATAGTTAATGTGGGAAATGATTCTTGATATTTGAATGATTGACGAAATTTAAATTTTAATACTTGATATGGTAACGCAATTCAGATTATATTAAAGTTAATTTTTCACTTTGAAAAATTTAATTTGCTTATGGACATGACTGAGATGCTTTTCGGTCTGTTTTTCCTTTATTGAGCTAGCACGTTAAAAAAATGTTATGCTGAGCCGTTTTTTTAAGTACAGGAAACTAGGCGCCAAAATTGTGCAGCAACAAGAACTGTGGTTCTTGCAGACATTAATACTGTAAGCTTCACAGTTTAAACATTTTTCTCAAAATTTATATTATTTATAATTAACAGCTAAGATTATATCTGTATTAACTATGAGACTTATTAAAGATGGCTGATAACGGAAGAACGTTTAGGTGCGTTTAATTCACGTTTTATACGTGCATTTTCGTTGGTGTTTATCAGTGTTGAGAATTTATGGCCACCTCTATGTATAAATGTAAATTTAGACTTAAATTTTAAAAGCTGTTTGAAACTTCATATTGCTGACACATTTACGTATAATTTTTTTCTGGCTACATTTATGATCAGATTACGCAAAATTCTCGAGTAGCTAAATTTATAGTTAAATGTATTAAAATTTGGATTTCATTTCATTACAAATTGAGATCCTGCTGCAATCTTTTCAGGATAGTTTTAAATGTTAACTGTTGCATGTGTTGATCCATAAGAGCAAGTTCTTACTTGAACCGCGATGATTTTCACACTCGCCACTTTTAAACTCGCATTATCACTATTAATGATTACGTTAATCTTATGATTCATAATTAAGTTGGTCGCTTAAGTCAGGTGGTCATTATTATAAAGAAAGAATTTAACTTCGTTGGGAATATTACTCCTACTTAAATATATGGAATTACGCTAATCTCTGCGAGCAATTTAATACTTACATGAAATCTTAATTCAGAAATTAACTTGAAAGGCTTACAGATGTTTAAAATTTTACTTTCTAGTTTATCGACTTCCATGTGGCAAGAACTGGTGGATCTGGTCGCTGGTGTTATTTTCCCGTTCGCGGCTCTGGACTTGTCGGCGTGGATGGAATGAAGCTATCTTATACAAAAGATGAGTATAGATTATCATGTCTCTTACCTTAGGGCAAGAGCCATGTTTTCCACTGAGGACAACAAAATTACGGTTGACACTCAAACACTTAGCGATAGGAAACCGTAATGCCCCCGTCCTAATCCCCCATCACACACAAAAAATACAATACATTGTGGAAATATGACTCTAAATCTTGACTCAATTGTATCATTACTGTAGTTGGGGATATTTTACCTTTAAGCAAGCACAGACGACCACAAAGTAATTTTAGTTCTTCTTTATAATGGGCGGGGGTTAACTTTTAATTTCTGTAATTGGGAGTTATGAAAATTTTAGATTTTAAGATTTTGATTTATTTTCAGCTGACGAATCCAAGTTGAGGAAATTAAAATTGCTTAGATTTTTCATTTGAAATTTAACTTGAATAAATATTAATTTTTAAAATGAATATTATAATTTGCAAGTTAATTTTTTTTAAATTCTTAATATAGCTAAAGGATTTAATTAAGATTTAGCTTAGTTTCCAGTTAACTGCAAGGCCTTTCTTTGTTCATAAAGTTAAATTAGCATAGAGATTTAAAATTGATTAGAACTTCCTAGCGATAAATTAGCAAAAAAATACTTGAATGCACTATGTGGGTTGCGAGTTATGAATTTGGAGTACGAATTTGGAGAGACGATTGTGACGAGTGTGGAATTGTGCTGTGATGACAACTAGCAGAAGAGGAACTACGATGGAATGGGTATCTGGTTGGTTTTTAAGGAAAATGGTAAAAATTTAGCTCTAGGAACATCGTCATCCAGGCAGATACCCCAACGAGGGACTCTTAAGGTGGACTAGTTATGTTTTGGGGCTATTCGTGGTCGTCTGTGCTGCGATTGCCAAAATTACTAAACTGCATTTGAAACTTAGCTAAATTAGATTGTGGGTTAATTAATAGAAAAATTAAATCTTAAATATTTTGGGATAATTCTCGCGCAACCCCTATGAAAATTCAGATTTTATTTGTCAAGGAATGTTAATTTTTAAATGTGTTTGCAACAAGTTTAATTCTACATAGAACTGAGGGAATGGGGCCTCTTAACGTTAAAGGGAAATGTCTGGTAATCGCAAAAATTAGAATGTAGTAGTTAAAGTTTAGGCAGAGAAAGGCGGACCACTTTCTCTCCACGTGGGACCCTCAGTAGTCCGAAGAGGACATCAGCGCACGAAGAAAGGTTTTAATAATAATTAAAGGACGGGGAAAGACTTCTCTATCCCTTTACATGGAAAGTGGGTGTCGAAGCCTTTCAGGGTGTCTTGGTAACTTTTCAGGTGCAGAAGACAACTTTTTGGCTGCTGAAGACGACGACCACACCAATACATAAACACACACAACCACATGCACTTTATTTTAAGTTCTAGGTTTAAATTTTAGGTTTAAGTAATGTTATACTCGAATTTAAACACTTATAAATTTCTCCCCTGTCCCCATAGCTTTGAAAATGGTACACATTCTAAAAATACTCATTTAACTAAATAGTCTTTAAATTTTAGCTGTTGCTGTCTGTCTCGGTGATGAGGCAACCGGGGCGGACAGCAAACACAGGCTAATAACACTTAGCTATTACTGCTTAGAAACTATGGCTCGGTGATGAGGGAACCGTGTCAAGGCAGTAAACTCAGGTCCATAACACTCTGTAGACGCGTCCACTAACGTGCTCTACTGCGCTCCCTTGATGTTTGTGTGAATCCATAAGATGGTTTGGTTTCATTCCAACAGCCCTTGTACCATGCCTTCTACACTCAGGCGGTGTGCATTCTGCTGCATGCTAGTGCTGACCCATCTTTCTGTCTCGAATCCGGTTGGCCTACCAAAACAAATTCTGACGTCGTATTTCTACGTAAAGGCAGGACAGCAATCAGATTGTCACTGAACGGTGGCCAGCCTATAAAAAATGGTTAGGGTTGTTAGCTTTATAAATGTAAGCTTCTAACTTGTTTTCTTTCTCATGGTGCAAGGCAAGGGTTATACACACACTTGTAAGGTAATTACCTACCAACTCGTAAGTGTTGGTATGAGCGTTTCTTAGTTTGTAACATTGTACGTACTGTTTGGTTCCTGCGTATAAAGGGAAGCTTACTGTCCGGCAATCTGTGTATTGTAAATTTTAAGATTGTTTATAGATTTTAAGGCTCGTCACGGTACGTAATAGAATACTTAGGTTAGATAAGTTAATGTTTAAGTATTTTTAGGAATTTATTTACTAATTTGATTTTTTTAATTAAATAAATTCTAATATTTTTTCCATCGATTTTTTTTTTTTTTTTTTTTTTTTTTTTTTTTTTTTTTTTTCACAGTTTAAAAAATCGACTCTGGATGAATCTAATTATGAAGTTCTATTGTATGTTCCTGTGGGAGCATTTATACGTCCGAATGCATGCCTAAACACATACCGTGTGGTTTAATCTAGTGCTTATGCATAAGGAAAACGTGACTTTCCCCCAAAATAATTTTTCATTTGACGAAGCTAATTTGAGCTTTACATTAAGGCTAATTTCAACGAGATGGTTTGTATTTTAACTTTACAAGAACTACTAGAGACATTTGTCTAATTTTGTTTAATATTTACTGAACTTTATTAATTGGATCAAGTTTTCTTTATGCGGCATCTGAACATCAAAATTAATATTTTTTTTTTCTTTATTTTTTGTTTAATCTTAGCGGAAGCGACCCAATTTCAGCCTCTTAATTAAAAGATAGAAGACACACTTGCTTGATTGTAAGTATATGCATTTTATTTATATTTAGGAAAATGTATTTGATTTTGATTTCATTACGCAAATAGCATGTGTACTTCACTTCACAGGTCCTAATGGAGATGACTGCGCATGAAGTTCATTGCTGTGGTGTTCAATAAATTGCCGAGTTTCCTGCGTTGAAAATTTAAGAAATCGAAATTGGCGCCAGTGTTACCCTGCAGTTTGTGATTGTGACTTAGCTGAATGCGCGCATCTGGGTGTGGATTTGTTATGCAAAGCTAGATCAAAAACTTCAAAAATGTGTCATCAGTTGCCGTCCAGAGTGAACATTGTTGTGCATCAAATTTTTTGCTCTGGCTCTGAGTACACAGTTCTTTGTCTACTTTCGTTTCTTCAGCTTCCACTGATATCATGATCAGAGCGTTGTCCAGACAACTTCTTAGTGACATTTTGAACTGTGAATTGTGAAATCTTTGTAAGTGATTTTGAAAATGATCACTTCGGGAAAGGGCTTTGTTTGGGGAAGGAGGTATGTAGCGTTTTTTCTTTTTTAGAAGTCGTAGTAAAGATGATGGCGCATGAAGTCCATTTCTATGCAGTCGAATAAATTGCAATGTACTACGTTGAAAATTTCACTGCAGTTTGTGATTGTGACGTAAGGGAAAGAAGACGTAAGGCTAGATCAAATCCAGGAAAGTATTACCATTGTGCACCAAAATTTTGACCTGGCTTCGAATTCTTCGTGCTACTTCCTCTATTTGTTTCTACGGCTTCGATAAGACAGACTGAGGTCGTCAAAGGGCTGTAGATTTTGAAGTGATTTTTTTTAAACTATTAATGTAAGTCTTTGAAAGTATTTTAGAAAATTGTGACCAAGCAAAGGGTTGTAGTATTACTTTGTATGGGGAAGGTGTGTAGTTGTCAAATCTCATTGTTTCTTGCTTTGCTTGTTAAATTTCATTTCCAGATGAATGAATCGGCCTCGGTGGCTCAGGGGTTGCGTGATCGCCTCTGATGCCCGAGGACGCGGGTTCGACCCCGGCCGAGGACGACGAGGATTTTTTCAGGGGGAAAATTCTGAGATCACGCACTTCCTTCGGGAGGGAAGTAAAGCCGTTGGTCCCGTGTAGTCGTTTGCCGGCTGCACGTTAAAGAACCCTGGCGAGGCAAAATTTGCCCCTATAACGCAGTCCTGAAATGACCATGGCAGTTGAAAAGGACGTTAATACCAAACAAACCAAACCAAACCAGATGAATGAAACTGCTTGAATCATGTCTCGTGATTTTGAAGTAAATTCACCTTGACATCACTCTACAGGAATTCTGATCCGTGAATTTTCAAGTGAATTTTCAACCAATCCCTTGGTTGTAAACTTCATGCATTCTTCGACAACGGAATACGATAATGAGAGAAAAATGCTGATAGGTAAATTTATAATGGAGCCACATGGAGTAAATCGTGTTCGATTCTATTATTTCCCCGATCTCCGTAAGTTATTGAACTACAGAAGAACCAAAAAGCTCGAACTCGAAACATTGTTGTGTAGTCTTCACTGATCGAATACCAGCCATATCGCTAAAACATCTTCAGGTTTAGCTTTAACCTTCTCTATTTGGCTGAAGATATTGCCACCGGATTCCTTGCACATATTCAAGACGAATGCTTCCGAATTTGTTCCAGTGCAGTTTCACCAGTGCGGTGAAAAGACTGAAGAATAATAATTTTATAATTTGTAGACTATGCTGATCTATATTATGTATATTTTTGGCGCCATTTATTTCTTTATTTTTAAATGTTTTCTGTTTGTTCTGGAAACTTTGAAGAGTTGAGCTCATGAAATTAAGTATAATTTTGGATATGACGAAAAAAATGTTCTAAGAAGGGAGTTAAATTTTTACTCCCATTTCAGGGGAAATGATACATGAAGAAGCAAGTTTATTTTAATAACCTCCCTACTAAATAATCCTAACATAACACCCTTAATTCTATAAGTAGATTTGCTTCCTTATGTGTGAGGTGTTAAGTTTAAGCCTGGCTTATTTTTATGGTAGTAAGATCGATCGGTAAGGAAAAGTTTTTTCACTTTAAACTTCCGCCATTACTTTTCAACAATTTATTCTAGATAAACAGTTGCTGCCAGCGCGGAAGAAATTTTACAAGCCACTATTAAGGATTGTGAGTATTAGTTCATAAAGGTATATTTTATCTTTAAATTGTAATGAATCAAGTTACAGGAATCGGCCAACTCTAATACAACAACTTAGATTGTTTGGTAAGGTTTCGTAACATTCAGATTTCCATGTAAAACGTTTGAATTTTTTTTTTTTTTTTTTTTTTTTTTTTAACATGCAGTATTTTTCAGGTTCGACAACAATACTGTTATTTTGAAATCTTTAAGTAGATAAACGGAGTGCCATACAACTGGTCATCTCTATTTGAAATAAGGCGTTTGTGGGAGCATGTTGGCAATTTGAAATGCTGTAATGAGAAGCAGTCGAATGAATCTTGAGAAGCAGAATGAACCTTGAGAAGCAGAATGAATCTTGTGCAAATAATTCATCCCCTCAAGGATTCTTATCTGGAATATTTCTCAAAGGTAAAGATCAAATGCTTGGTCTACGATATGGAAAGGGTGATTTGTCATAGGTTACTTCTCTTGAGTAAAGTACAGATAATAAATGTACATTTAATATTTAGAGTTTATTTCACCGATGTTCATCATTACTGATTCATTTATGTTTGGTTTATCACGAGTTAAGCCCGTTTTCCATTTAGTGACTTTTGAGCCTCTTGCAATCGTTGCCTGCAGAAGCGTCGTGATTAGCACGCGAGCGCGGTCGTTTTTCATTTTGCGACTTTCAACCTTTATCCTGATTCTTGGTCTGATCTGATTGGTTGAATCACTGCAAACAATTGTCGCTCTCTTAAGGTGATGGAAAAAGAGGATATCAACCACTCCGATCAAGTTCACGCTTTGAATTTATTACTATAACATCTTTACTTAGTAAATACTGTAAATGATTCACCAAATTTTTAAAACCTGTTTATTAATAAATTCACGAGGGTAAAGTCACGAGAACCCGTGTCGGCGAACAGCAATTACGGCAGCCATGATTCTCCATCGGCGAAGACAACTACCCAGAATCCAAAGTGAAGTACAAGGTGATTATAATTAAAGTCCCTTTGTAAAACTGCTATAAAAAACAACCATGAGTCCGAATGACTTCAAATTTGGACTGAGCATTCTTGAAGAAGGGGCATTTGATATGGGATAAGAAAAAAATAGTTCCAAAATTTATCACTAGATGGCGCTGTAAGCGGCATAACGGAAGCGGATTCAGCTAGAAGTGACATTTTGAATTGAAATACGACGGCTTTGGCATGAGTTGTTTATGGCATGATGTTTTTACATTAAAGTTGGTCAAGGAATGCAATCGACACTTAAACAAGTTAAACATGATTTTTTTTTTATTATACAGTACATAATATGCCGCTTACAGCGCCATCTAGTGATAAATTTTGGAACTATTTTTTTCTTATCCCATATCAAATGCCCCTTCTTCAAGAATGCTCAGTCCAAATTTGAAGTCATTCGGACTCATGGTTGTTTTTTTATAGCATTTTTACAAAGGGACTTTAATTATAATCACCTTGTAGATTGTACCTGATTGGCTAGATCTAAAAAGACGCCTGAAAAAACTCTTAAAAATGTAGCCATGCCAGATCTTGAAAAGACGCGTGACTGACGGCTGACAGACGCCTAACGTACGCCAAAGAGTCGCTAAATGGAAAACTGGCTTTAATCAGTGAAAGTATGCTTGGTTCTAAACTAAGAAATTTTTGTCTGTTTAGAAATATTTTGCAGTTATAAGCAAGACCTCGGATGCTATGCAACATCACCATTAATTCGGGTGAAATCCAAATATTGCCTTCTATGATAGCTAAGCACTGAAAATGAGGTAATAAACATAGAATACATTTTTTCCGATAAATTCAATCTTAGAAATAAGTGTTTTTTGACTGTTTGTTGTTTAAAATCTTTAGGCTTACTTGTCGTCGGATGTTTCGCTTTCGATCTTGCAGTATCACATGAATATTCTAGAAAGGATCATCATCTGTGAAAGGAATATGTCCTATTCAAGAAGAGTACGAGTGCTATATTCAGGTTTTAAAAATCCTTTGCATCCTTTTGATTTATATTTTTTACTATGTGCTAATTTTTTTTGAATTTGATCATTCCAGATGGAGAACTGCATCACAAGGTTGTCTTACCGCAGAAGCCTTTATTAGTTTTTATTATGTACTTCCTTGCTCTTTACTTAATCGTTTAACTTTCATTCCTTAAAGTGGTTTAATGCTGAATAAGAAATTGAGAATTCTGACTCGTAGAAAAGGTTTTATAGGCTTGAGGCAGTTTTTAGATTGGATTACTAAGTATACTTGGACTCTTGGATACAGGCAGACTTTAGGTATGCAGTTTTTAGGATTTGGTTTCCGCTTTGTTTGGTTTCCGCTTTTTAGGATTTGGTTTTTCCAATGTAGCTCAGTTGAGGCTTGTCATTTGGTCGAAATTCTCATGTGAACCTGTTCACAAGTCAGGTCTTGGTTAGTTTCATTTGAACATGCAGAATTCTCTGAACCTTATTCAGCATTAAAAACTTTATAAATTCTTTAACGTAAGTAAAGAGTAAAGAACTTATAAGATGTAATTTCAAATTTTGTACGTTCATCGCCCAACTATTCTTACCTCCCTTATTGTTTTAATTGCTAATTTTTAAATGTATTTGCTTTTCAAATTTATCATTGTAATAAACTTGACAGGTTTAAAATTGTACATCCATTAACCAGTTTCTTTTGGAAATCGGTGGCATTTCAGTGGGGAAATAAAATTGCCATTCAATTCGGGTTAATATTGGATTAGAAAATAGTGAATTTGCTAATTAAAGTATTACTTGGGAATAAATTATACTGTAATCGTTAATCGAGTTTAAAAATATATCTACCCAAGTAAATCTGCAGCATGAATGTTACGGGAATGGAATTTTTACAAGGAGTGGTTTTTTTTTTGCTATTAAAAACTTAGCTGGTTAGATGTACTCTAAACTTTGTTTCCACTATTTTTGAGCTATTTACTAAAATGGGGTTTAATTTGTATTTTCATGTAATCGCATGTGGAAACTGCCAATTCTTATTCGAGTGAGACCATTGAGGAAGAGATGCCCATATCTGGTCACCTAAAACTTCGTCACCTTTCTCATCAAGATCTGAAATTGTGGCCCTCATTGCAGCAAACCCCCTTAAAGTGATGAACACTCCTCGTATTACTCTCCATTTTATTTTTAAAGAAATCCGTAATGGTGACTAAAATAAAGAATTTTAGTATTGCTGAATAAATAAAGTACCAGACATTCGCAAAGTAATATACAGGGTGCGTAAGGTATTTGAGGACAGATTCACGTCAAGAAAGAAAACAAATACAAGTCGAGATAATAACTTCATTATCGAAACTTATGAGAATACACAAGAAACCTTCTTGTTATATGGCTATTCAATGAATCCGCCTTCAGCTATTCAATGCGAGATCGAAACCGTCGACATGCGCGAATCAAATGGGCATGGTTCATATTGGTCATTACTCGAACAATGGCAGCTTTCAATTCATCTTTGGTGTTATGGGGGTGTTCATTGACCTCTCTCCACAACGCTCCATACGTAGTAGTCCAACGGATTCAGGTCAGGGGACTTAGGAGTCCAAAGGTTAGGGGTTACGTGATCATGGAAGTTGTCGGCCATCCATTCCTGCCATGCGAGACTTATGTTCTAGGGCAGAGTCTTGCTGAAACACGTAAGGCATTCCGTTGCGTTTCGTGAGTGATATCTGATGTTTTCATGGACAACATTTCTGATTGTTCCTTCCGACACATGGAGATCTTTGGCAAGTGACCTCGTGGATATTCTGGGATTGTCATCGATGGCCTGCTGCACTTGCCGAATAAATTCAGGTGTTCTGATGATGTCAGCGTGAGGCATGCTTTTTACGCTTTGCTACTGGTGCAACATTGCCATCTTCGGTCTCCAACTCCTTCCGTACTTTGTGGACGAATGATCTTGCGACCTTTAGAAATCGTGATATCTCTAAATCGCTGTGCTCTGCCTTTATTGCCACGATTACTGCATGTCTCTTCATGATTTGTTACTTGATGATCCGCCATTTTGCTTTCCGGAAACTGAAAGGACATACAATTTACTATAGTGCAGCAGTAGCCAAACGAAGGTGTCCTCAAATACCTTCGCACCCTGTATTTGTTTAGACTTATGCGTTTTTTACCTTATGTAGATGAGGGTGAAGGATTTTCTAACTAAATAAAAACTATCTTTTGAATTAAAAAATATTTAATTGAATAAACTGATAATCGAATTCTATATACAGGAGACATTAAAGCTTTAAAACTCTTCAAAAAAAAATTTTTTTTATTCTTTAGAATTTTTCATTCCACGAACGGTGAAGTCTAAAAGCAATATTCTGCATTTTGATATCGCGTGATTTAAAAGTTGAATTTTATCAGAAATGTTCTTAGACAACGTTTAAAAGCATGATGGCCATACGTCATTCCTACTCTGATCTTGCGTATCTACTAAATAATTCAACTGTGAATGTAAACTATGAATATCAAGACTAAATCGAAGAGTATTTCACAATGAAACGCTTATAAGGTGATGGTGAAAATATTAAATACAATTAATAAAATGCTTGTTTTACAAAACTTTTAAATTGAAATTTCGTTTCGGCAATCACAAATACTTTCGTTTTCTTAAATCTTATTACCAATAGAAAGCATTCCTGTTTCAATAATTCACTAAAATATTGTTTGCCATACTCGAGATAAAATTGTTGGAAGCAAAATTCCTACCTAAGTGACACAATGCGTCTCAATGTTTTTATAGTAAGGATCCGGCATTCATGATATTTTTATAGCAATTAATGGAGTTCTAAAGTAATGATTAAAGTGTGGCGTCAAATAAATGGTAATTATATATTTCAGTAGTTGGAGAAGGATCATTTGTGTAAGTTAGGGAAGTTGACCATCTGTATACTATTAGTCTGTGATTTTAACGGAACTAAATAAAATTACAACAAACTAAGTTTTATTTTAAAATTAAAGTTTGAATGGGACTATTTTTTTTTTAATTCCATTTAACTTTCCATAATTTTTTAAAGTGCCTAAAAAAAAACAACTGATAAATTGAAAATACATTCATGGGTGGGGTGGGGTGGGGGGGGGGGTTATCGAATGGGAACTTCAATAGAAAATCAAGCGGTATTATGATTTTCTTGATAGACAATCAAGAGCAGAGGTTGAAAAAAAAAACACCTTTTACATTCAAGAGCAGAGGTTGCCATACTTTGAAGTTCATGCTTCAAAATCAAACAAATACAAGTATAATAAGTGCGCACTCTAGAATCCAGTGATATAGGTTGTGTGCTTATACAAATCATAAAACCATTTTTTTAAAATTTTGATTAAAACAATTTTAATCCTAATCATGCAATGAGACACTGCTAGCCACCCTTGTTCTAGGGTACATAAAGAGTCATTTGCATAAGTAATCGCCCGGCAAAATCTTAACACTATAAATTTATATTCTAAAAATTGCAATGGTTTCGTTGACATTAGAACATTCGTAAAAGGACACATCTATTACGAGAATACATTATAAAATAGCAGGATAAATACTTAAGCACATGACAATTAAAATATTGTGTTAAGAAATTTTAAGGGGTAACTGCGTAAACTGCTTTAGCTTATACTTTTTTCCTATCAAATACTATTTTGTGCATTTACCTTAGAAGAAAAACTACATTTCTTGTAATTTCCAGCCGTGTTCGCATTCATGTTTTTTGTGTGGAGAGTTGAAACCTACGTTGAAATACTGCCCCACTGGTTTTGTCAGAGATCTCCATTTCCTGAGCTTTTTCTTTTTCATCCTTTTACCAAATCACACGCGCACAGATTGCATTCAACTTTAAAGATAAAGAGAAAACTACGTTATAACTTTACATTTGAAAGGCGGAATTCTTTTTTGATGGAGGAAAAAAAAATGAATTTAAATTATTCCTAAAATAGTATTCGGAAAAAAAACCCCGTTTTTCTTCTGTGTTATGTACTAGTCAAAATAATTTAGATAAAGAATAGAATGTAATAAAAATTCATAAAATATAAGACAAGGACAAGCCATAAAACAGGCTGTGCATTTTTTAAAAATATCATTTACGTGAACTTTTCTATAGAGATTTTTATCATGTTGCGTGTTTGCTCCTCGGAGTCTTTCAAAAGCTCTTATAGAATGGTTTAACATAAATGTAAAAATTCAGTTTATTCTCATGTTTCGAATAACTATTGAAGTTGAGTGGTCATATCGTAAAAGCAAATTCAAAAGTTTGTGGAAATTCAAAAAATTTTATTTAATCTTCCAAATGTTTAAATATTAGCTCAACCTTACGCAATGAAGTTCCATGGCGCATATCGTACGATTCATGGTTGAAGAAATATACCATTGCAAAATTTCCGTCAACGCAATAGTAATTGATTAATAAAACAAAAGCAAGTCATTAATTCTACTTAATGCAATATGGCCTATTATGCGAGGAGTGGGTAGACATTGCAATAAATTTAAAACAACGTAAAGCCGAAACTTCGAAAAATGAAACAAACTGCCGCTAGTTTGTTCATAATTTCTAATTCTGAATAAGGTTATTTTTAAATGCTACCATTTTAAAGAAACTGAAAAAAAAACTGCTTGATAGCAGCAATGCAATAAACACTCGGCTCATGTTGACTTATTAAAGTGCAAAAATTGTGCAGTCTCAAAAGTTAAAATAAATTAATACAAGTTTTCATTCTAAAATAGGTTTCTATATGGTTTTTTATAAGACTTAATAAGCATTTCAATCTTATAGGAAATAAAATCGACATTAACAGATCAGAATACAAAGTGTTACGGAAATGGTTTATTTTCTTTTAAATTACAAACTATCTTCACAATTGTGTATAAAAATACATATTTTTCTTAAGAAAACATACTTTGGATGCAGCAGTTTTTAAACACGTGTAACCCTTTGGATAATGGCAACAAAAAATCGTTATAATTTACATGACTAGGATCGGAGTTGATAAATATGTTAAACGGTATTAAAAAAAGAAAAACTAAATGTTAACAGTAATCACTTAAATAATAAAACTGTCTTTATTAAATGTAAAACTGCTACCACTTAAACGAACTTAAATACTGACACAAGGTGAAAGAATCGTTGTGCGAAATGCTTTGAATTTTTAAGTTTAATAAATAAACTTAATTTTTTTTAATGTTGATGAAATTCGTGAATAGTTTACATTCGAGTTTTATAATTGACAATGACTTAAATACAATATTAAAATGGAATAATAAACAAGAATGCTGTGCAAATACAAAATATCAAGACATGATTTCGTTTTGAATTGAATAGATTAAAAACATTAACGAAAACAATATACTGACATTAATATTTATTCTTCGATTCCATTTCATGGCACCGTTTCAGATATTTTAAAAATAAATATTTTAGAAAGGCCTTTATATGAAATACAATAAAACAATGCTACCTTAAGTAAAAACAAAAAATACAGACGTATACTTTTATTTCTGTACAATTTCAATATTTTTAATAGATAGACGATTAATCTAATAAACGTGCACGCAATGAAAAAACAAAAAATTCGTTGATAGGAGCATCATTTCATTTCGTTGACGATTTTAAAAAGAAACACTACTCGAAACCGATGATTAAAATACTGCATTTGTAAAAGTCCTTTATCGAAGACGTTACGACCTCGTTTGGGCGCATTGGTTTTCCAGGTAATCGATTTCAGATTCGGCGACCCGCACGTAGCTGTCGGGCCTCGTGTGTCTGTCCTCTGTGCTCAGTTGACATATCCGATCTCCTCCGATGTACTCGGCTGACCTAAAGGAAAATAAAAAGATAATGAAATGTCACTTGGTGTAGCTTAGATAAATTTTGGAAGAGTTTTATCTAAAAAGGAATCATCTTTTTAATTAAGGAATCATTTAAAGATGTAGTCTAATTCGAGTACTGCTATTTAACTGATTCTCGCTACTGCAAGCCGTTCCTATGTAAATTTATGCATTCGAAGTTAGAAATAAAATTTCATGTAAAACTAGTACGAATATGCAAATACGATATTAATAAAGCACCATCTTCATTCTTCTTTTCCAATGTTTTCTGCTTCATTATAATGTTGAATATTAAAGAAGCAACGCATATGGCCAGGTTCATTCTCTAGGACAGTGGTTCTCACACTTAAGCTACTTAAAAGCAGCGTTTAAAAATATAAAAAAATAGAGTAAGAAAAATATAGATATCTTGATTTTTATGCTTAAAAGAAATGAGAGATTAATATGTCTTGGCGATTTTATTTCAACACGGGGGCGTATTTCTATTCATTTCTTCATCACTGAATAGTTTCTCGCTTTATACTCCTGAAGTTGTTGAAAATCCTTATTCGAACAAATAAGATGTTGAAATATAAATGGTCAAAGATTTCTACTAACACCCATGAGGCCTACCTAGAAATCTCTTGGGGAGCGCCAGTGCACCCAGGAGCAATCTTTGAGAAACACTGCTTGGGGATTCGTTCGATAACTAAGCTCGTCTCGGAAAACCTTTCCTCGTCTTGTATTTCGTTTCTTCTCTCGATCAATCTTTCAGCCCACGCTTTTCGATTAATCTTATTATAACCTCACACATTCCAAAATAGCAGTGCATTTTAAACAAATCCTAACTCAATATTTAATAGACAACAAAGGCGGAAAGAGCAGTAGAAAGAAAACAGTTTAGTTTTTTTCATATTACTCGAAGTTAATTTCCAAACTGAGACGTTAAAGTTACTAAAAGCTGAATAGATTAAACAGCTTTATAAAAATTAGACTTTGTACAAAATAATTTACCTGCAGCTGAAAGTGGTTTCTTGAAAACAAATTTCTGCGCAGTCGAAAAGACTGTTTACATTCATAATAGTCCTCGTGTCAAAGCCTTGTAACTCAAACCCAGGAATGTGATCAAACGCCCACAGCTTGGCACATTTGGAACCTATAATAATGAGGAAAAAAAATTGACAACAAGCTATGCATTCTATCCTAAACGTAAAAAATAATAACGGCTCATTAAGAGACCTATATTTTGCAAAACCACAAAGTGTTATAAAAATAAATTCGATAAGAAGCTTAAGTCTATGAAGATTTTGCAACAGAAGATCTGACATTCTAAACCGAACGAAATTTAAGAGGATACTAAAGAATACACAGAATCCTTCTACATAAATTTTTTATTTACTTTAAGTTTCGGGTTATTCTAAGGAGACTTCTCAGAACTGTTTATCAAGGCGAAAGCGCTTCACACAATTCTAATGCATTTTTAGTCCTATACCTAATAATTTAATAATCACCAAATAAGGAGGAGAATAGTTTTACATTCGTCTGTGATAATTTAATTGACATTCCTAGAGAAACAAAAACAGAAAGGAGCATTTGACAACGCCCCCGACGATTCCACGAATCTCCAATTTTCGGGATAAATTCCTTAACGCTAATAAAGTCTAAATATTTGGGATCCAATTTCTATCAGAATTCTAATATTGAGAGAATTACCTTTGAAACACTGCTTTCGAAAGTAAGCAACTCCATTGCGTTGTTCTATTTCTTCAGGAAGAGAGTCGAAGGCATAACACGGTGGATCCCCGGCCTGCAAAGTGAACGCCGCACATTCATCATTCCATCGCGTACATTCTTGGGAACAGTGGAAGGTCGTTCCAATTGGTCCAGTAACATTTAAAGAAGCACTGGAATGGGAAAAAAACTATTGTATTTCTTGTACCTTTGTCTTGTAAATTTATTTGCTTTCCACCGAGCGAGTATAAAAATTTAAATATTTCCAACCTTGGAGCAATTGATGGAGCCATTCCTGTAGTTTTGATATAAAGAGGAACACAGTCTGACTGGACACCTATTAAATAAAAAAAAATATTGAACAACTTAAATCAATAGAATCTTTGAAACTTCAAAGAGGATATTTTATGTAGCATTTTATTCATATATGTGATTATTTATTAATGAGGTCACTTTAGAGAAACTTAGAATTCTATTGGACATGCTCCTTCGTGCACACACCTGTTCCTTTAATGTGGGCTTCAAAAAATGGAACAGTTCATTTTAACTGCAGTACAAATAAACACGTCTAAAAAGAACGGTTTAAGAAAGTTCCAATCACGGAGATATTCCTAAATTTTTTGGGCATTGCAGTATCTTTTGTGCAGTCATAGAATTTTATCATTAAATTCGATCATCCAACGGTTACATTTCTTAGAATATAAAATTATATTAAAGATATTTAAGTATTGTGTATACAGGGAAGATAAAGAACAAGTTGCTGGATATCTAAAAATATACGCAGGATAAAAATCTATTAAATATTAAAGAAATAAAATAAAATTTAAATATTTCTTAACAAAAAGGGAAAAAACAAACCCTGAACCCCGAATCACATAGAACATTCCTAATGTTTGCACTACCATCTTCAAAAATTTAAAACCCACGTAATGAAGTAAATTGTATCAAAAATAACTATCAAAATATTTACATTATATACAAATATAAGCGTATATGAAAATAATTACATTATCTTCAAAACTACGCGTATAATTAAAAAATATTAACTTTCTTTAACAGTTCCAATGCTAATTCTTTTTTTCACACAAATATACGCCTAATTACTAAGGCAAAAATTAAGGAATGGTCTTACAAATTCAAGAGACGAATCATCATTATTTTCTCTCGTAAGACTTACACGTAATATTCCTAATACAACCAATATTCAATTTTGAAATTTTCTTCCTTCCCAGATTTTGAAATCAAAGTTCCAATTTTCCAATTAGTTTTTTTCCAATGATAAATTTCAATGATAATCCTAAAGGTAATTTTTTATGATAATTTCTAAAATTGATTTCCAATTCGACTGCAAATCATTATAGAGTGTGAGAAGTTAGCTCGAAAACAACAAGGTTGTCACCAAGAGACAAATGCGCTGAAAAATTTTGTTGAGTCAAGTGTAAACATGTTGTTGAAATAAAGTTCGAGTCGGATTTGGGAAGATAAAAACAACGATTCCTTTATACTGAGTAATTTGAGAAATGGAAAGGATTTATGCGTGGAAATGTTTTTGATGTTCGCGAAAAAGAAGGAACTAATATTAGCTTCTTGTAAACGTGAAACTAATGTTAAATCAACATCAAATGAGATATAAAAAATATTAAAAGTAAGCAATTTTAAGATTTTATTAATAAAAGGACTAAAAAAACCTATTAAAAATTAAATCAAATTTCTTTTAAAGATCTCAACAGCTAGAACTTATATTTGTAAATGTAAAATTGGAAATTGTGGATACAAACTCATCAGTGCAGTTATCCACGTAGTTACTAAAAAAAAAAAAACAATCCATTTTTCTTACATTGATTTATGACATTTCTCATTTGAATAGGAATATAACGTTTTTCCTTCTGTATTATCATTATGTATATTACTGCAGCCAACCACACAATTTGTATTTGAACGTTTTATTATGTAATCGCAGGGAAAGTTAAAACTAATCAACTTAACGATTTCGGATGGCAAACTTAAAAATTACTACGGAAGCACCAATCACCGCTTCAAACGTATTTTCGTCTTTTTTTTTAATCAAGGTAAAGTGCAATTTTTAAAATGGGGTATTTTTTCTGGAATAAATATTTTAAAGCTACCATCAAGAAAAGGATTTTAAAAATTTGCGCCATCATAAAGATCTTTTTCGAGATTTCCTGCAAGGCCTTCCATGGTTGTGGACGCTATTCCGACAAAAATCTCCAAAAAAAAATCCCCATTTAAAAAATGGAACTTCCCACAAAACAGGAGAGACTTGTAGATTGAAATTGGCCAAATGTCATCTCAAAAACTGAAGTCATCAAAAGTGACGGCATTATTTATATTTGCAATATAAACAGTAATGACATTAGGCTGATATTTCCACATCTCCTCAGAATAAAGTTTCTTATTGAATTTAAAAAAAAAAAAAAAAGAAAAAAAAAAAAAAGAAAAAAAGGCTTACCTGAATCCTGTCTACGTTCTGCTGCTGCTCTTCCCAACACCGAAATAGGTGGTGGAGGAGGAGGTGGCATAGGAGGAGGATAAGGCATAGGCCTCGGAAACGGAGGAAGAGGTGGACGGGGAGGAGGGAATGGCTGGAAAGGCGGCCGAATGACAGGTGGCATCAATGGTCGCACGGGGGGCTGCTGAGGAGGACAGCTCGATCGCTCACTGTAAGTTGAACCAGATTTCTGGATAAGAATAGCTCTGGCAGCCGCAGGATTACACCGACGATCGCAGGCTGATAAAGCGCAAGTTCTTGCCCGACTATCGAAAGCCACAGATCGACACATGAAGTCCTGCTCTTGGCTACACTCTTGCTTGCAGTCGGACAAGCTAGCAATCGCTGTCAACGAACGATCGGCGTATGGAAGAAACATGTTCGGCATATCCAAGAAATTGCAACTGGATGGATCTACAAAGAAATAGATTCACCAATGTTCATTATCATTTTAACCATTTGCATCAACTTAAGACTTTGAGAATTGGGTTTATACGTGAATTATCAACAACTGTGCATCATCATGTATTTACCTTGTGTGCATTGGTTTTCCATGTACTGAACATCTCCACCTTGAAATCTGAAGGCAAAGGGTTGAGATCGTCTTGTTTCAGAGCTTAAATGACATGTTTTCACCCGAGGAAAATACTGAACCGACCTGTAACAATTTCTCTTTTTATAAACACGCTCATAAACAATTTCTCAAAAAATACATATTTAATAGAACTTGTTTCCTTACCTGCACGTCGATTCAGCAAAGCATTTCTCCATGCATGCTTCCCTAGTAGCAATGTTCTGTAGTCGCCGGGAGTCGAATCCAACCAACGCATATCCAGGTACTCTTTCCACTGTCCACACTGAACTGCATTTCGAACCTTAACGAGGAAAAATATTACATTTTACTTTAGCACAATAGGACTTGAATCAAAAACTTAATTTTTGTGATTCGCAATATACCCTTTATGCAAATCTTCGCGAAGTAAGCTGTGTCTGCACGAGCTCCCAGGCTTCTAGGGTCTGTGCTTAAAATTTTATCATAGGCTGAACAGGGAGAGCTGTAAGGAGCTCCTCCGGAATAATGGACAGCAACGCCTTGGCATTTATCTCCGGCTCGAAGACATTCCCTGAGACAATCCGAGGTCGGAGACTCTGATGATGTCACTTGGATCTCACTACTAAACTCCCATTTGAAAATGAAGTTTTGTTACCATAAATAAAATTAAATTCTAGTTACTTTTTTCAGTTAAAGAAATAAAGTTACTGACCTGGGCTTGCCTTTAGGTAGCATTCCCATGACCCTCTCGAAAGTGTAATCATCGACGTTTTCGCAAGTGGTCGCCTCACCAGGTGCTATTGTCACTGGAGGCCGTAAGGTAGAAGTCTGAGACTGACACTGGATTTCTTCGTAAATGGCACCGGGAACAGTACGCAAACGGGCGCCCATACTGAGCCGTGTTTCAGCACTGAGGTAGCAAGTCACTTTTCCTGCACCCTAAAATTATTTAATTGCAGTTTATTAAAAAAAAAAATTTCCAAAACAAAATATGAAAGGAGACGCAATAATATTTTTTGTTACATTGGAGTAAGTTGAAGTCTTTATCTTACAATGATTAGTACGATAAAGAAGCAACAGATGATTAAAGGTTTTCCAATAAATAATGGTTTTTGAGCGATGCAGACTTGCAGTTTCTGAATTTGAAGTGTGGATGGTAGTTTCCAAATTTCTCTTCGAATTATAAGAGTACTGCTACTACAGCTATGCAATTACTGCACAGCGATCGACATTGAAATTTTTCCTACCCGAAGGATTACAGTAGTATGCAAATTGATGTACGTTTAACAGGGTAGGAATTCAAGAAATTAAGGGGAGAGAAACGCGTAGCGGATATTCACGTACCAGGCACTGTAATTGAAGAGGCAGTTGTTTCAATGAAGTGTAAATGATCCTATCACCAACTGACTCAATATCATCATGTTCCCCTTTTCTGGCCGTATATTTTAAGCTATTATAAAAAATATGTGCACATTATTTCTTTATGTAATCTCTTGTGAGTTCTATCAATGCAGTAGCTTCATTATCGACTTAAAAACCTAATATTTAGGAAACCAATAACTGGTAAGAGCAGTGCCAGCGAAAGGCATGGTCCCTGGTTCGAGTCCAGGTCGCATAATTTTTCCTTGCCTTTTCTATTTGTTATCATGATCTGCGATTATTAAAAAGATTAGTAATAAGCAGAAATCCGTTAAAAAGATGCCTTTACGTCACTTCCGTTAAATGTTTTCGTAACGCACGAGCTTGTGTGTAAAGAACAACTATTCGTTGTTTTGATGTATATAGCCTACGCATGGCAGTATATATCTAAATAACGAATGGCATTTTCTCTGTATAACTTTAGCCTACAATCTATACAAGCCTCTATACAGACTGTTTGCAGCCCAGATTTTTCAAATTAGACAGCATATACTCAGCTAACTCAGAACAGTTGTCCGACTAAACGTTTCCGAGAAAACATTTAAGCACCAAAACAAACGGTTTCCAAGCTTTAGATAAGAGTTCATTAATTGAATTCACAGAGCTTGGGTCTTTTACAAGTTGTCTAATTTGTGGTCCATCAAAAATGCCAGCTTTCAATTTTTCTGTGCTTAATCTGGAAACTTGCGTGAAAGAAATTCAAAACATTCACCGTTTTTGCAAAAGGCCTTTACAAACGTTTCATAATGCCAAGATGGCAATTTAATGCGATTATCAAGGGCAAATTGATAACATTTTTTGTACCAATATGCCTGGCAGTTTAAAAATATTCAAAATCAAAAGCTGTTAAAAAAACAAAAAACAACTAATGTCATATTCGATATCAGGGCATTCGAATAAGCCCAAAATTATAAGAGAAAAACGTTAAAAATATTTTTTGTTGACCACTAATTAACTACAAGAATAGATTTGGCAAGACTAAAAAGCATAAAATAAACATTTTTTGAGGTTTTAAAATAAAAATGCATTCATAAGTAGAAAATATATTTTTTTATTTTCTTAATATTTTTTATGAATAAAAGTCAAAACGTTGGGGCACTCATTGGATATTTCAAATGTTTATACATACATTATTAAGTTTATAATCACCGAATATATTCAAAAAGTCATGTAAATTTAATTAAATGGTTCTATAAAATGAGCACCCCAAAGTTCTTATTTTCATTCATAAAAATTATTAAGCAAAAAAAAAAAAAAAAAAAAAAAA